>WBMY01008194.1:80435-100829 GCA_013397315.1 Donacobius atricapilla | reverse complement strand
AAATTATAAATAAATTTATAAAGTTGTCTTAATGAATGAATGAAGACAACTTTATAAAGGTTGGCAATATTTAGTATATGTTATCATTCAGTACTATTGCTCTAATCAAGCAAAAAAAAACCCCAAACTTTAAATGTATGACATTAGTTTAGTAAAGAAAAAAAAATATTTAGTATCAGTAATGTCCAGAATATTAGTCTTTGCACTATGACAATTGGTTTTAAGTGCTATCCATATCTACAGTCTTTATTGGTAGAATAAGAATAGCAATTCCTAAATTATATTTGCATGGGAAATTGCAACACAAGTGGGAAGAAAAACAATTACGGATTCTTGTTAATTAAAGTTCTAAAAATGAATTATGCAAATAAACCTCAAAAGGATTTTAAGCTCTTTCTAAGATTTCTCTACAGCTTTTAATGAGCATTTTTAATTGCTATATCTGCATTAAAGGTAGAACTTTAAAATAATTCAGGATATATATATATATATAGTCATATTAACAATATAATAATTAATTTTGCTTTAGCATAGAAAAATAAAGTATTTTTTTGGGATCCTAATTCAAGATTATATATTTTTAATGTGTGTAGTAGAAAAGCAGAATAAATACATAAAATCAAACTTAGGAAGTGAAGTTTAATGATCAGCTTGGAAATATCAGCAAAAAAGATCAGACTCACAACAGTTAAAACCAAACTATTCCAAAAACGTAGACAATGAAACAAAACTTGTCATGAAATCTTGAAAATCTTTGCAAATATGTTCAATCAAAGTATAAATTATAGAGAATAAAAGTATGTTCATGTATAGATACAAATATTCTTTCTCTGTATGTTCAAAATATCATATCTTTCCTTTTTTTTATATATAGTTGACACAATTTATGTCAATGGAATTCCAGAATTTAAGAAGACTCCAAACCAAAGCAGAAGTTGTTTTACATGGTCCTGAACACTTCTGTTCATTGCTCTGGGTCTCAAAAAAATCTGAAAAATATTTTCTAATAATTCTATCATATTTAAGTAATTGACAAAGAACTCATAATGTATTTTCTATGGCTGAATATGTCAGAGGTTCAACAGGGTATATAAAAATGTAGTGGATTGATAATTTATTTCATCAGCTATTTACCTAAGATCATTTGATTAAAAGCTCACTGGAAGCTTTAATTAATGAAGTAGCTCTAACAGCCCATAGGTAAGATGGGCAAGGATGTCAGGTTGCTCCATGTTCCTACTATAACATGTAGAGGAAAGCTTATTACAATTGGGAAGATACTGGAATAGAGCATCTTCAGTGAGACCTGACCTTAGCAAAGCCTCAGAAAGGTGTTCTCAGGGCAGCCTCGAAAGCTGCACATGGCTCCCAGGTGGCAGCAGGAGCAGAGGGAAGTCCCTAAAGACAGCAGTAGCCTTAAAGGAAAAAGAGTAAGGTTTGAGTCTAAAAAGCTGGAAACTCTTTTTTGCTGTGTATCTATATGTAGTTCCAGACCTGTGGGAAGTTACCACGCATGTGTATCTATGCTTGAGCTCGTTGGGACATGTAAGACAGATATACTAAGGAAAAGGGCAATATTTCCACTGAATTGACTTGCATCATTACACATAATAACACATCCTAATGAATTGCAATTTCTCTTCTTTTATTTAGTCCAGAAAGTATCTTATCACCTAAAGAACTAAACAAGTGTGAACGGCCCTGAAATTCTGGAGGACAGAAAGGCAGCACCACTTGAAACCACTGCAATAACATTGAGTCTTAATAACAGAAACACAGTTTCATGCTTTTATTGCCATGTTTGATTCTCAACATGTAAACAAGAATGTGGCTATGAGTAAATAACTTGTCTCAAGTTTCTGACATAAACCCTAATTTATTGAACTAGAATATTGTTATTCCTTCCTAAGTAGTGCAGTCTTCTAGACAGGTACGATATATACATCAGATTTATTTTCTGGTAATGTTTGTCAACATTGTATTAAGTAGACTAATGTGCAAACATCCATACAATAGATAGTCTCTGTAATATCTGACAGGAAACATTCCTAATTCCAAGACGTATTTTTTAGCTTGGCCTTATATTATGGCTGTAGCACTCACAAAGTGCAGGCATAAACCAACATGAAATATTTACTGGCTTTTTTTTTTTTTTTTTTAACATATACTTCGTGTAAATCCTAGTTCTGCCAAAAATGGCTTCATCAGGAGCCAAAAAACAAATGCACAGCAACCACTCTGAAGTGCTCTATCTAGATATGTCTGTGTCTCTTAGAATAAAAATGATTTTCATTCACATTGAAGCACTTTCTTAAATAGTTGTCCATTGGCAATAGAGTTATTCCTCTGACTTCTGTTCCTTCAGTAATTAGCAATTGCATACAGAGCAGTTTGTAGGAAAGTCTCTCCAAAGTAGTCAGCTAGACTCTACAGAAATTTCCTTATTCCCACATATATAATTTTCCTTTAAGGATAATCTTCCAACTAGAATATTGTATTATTTCTAAAATCAGAAAAGAAAAATTCGTTAGAAGGAAGCAGATGAAGTCTTCATGAACTTAATGAGGTCATCAGCAGCACAAGTAAATAAAAATCAGCACCTTTTTAATTAGCTACCAAAATGTCCCAGCCACTGCAACCCAACAGAGAAAAAAAAGCCACACAACTTGACAAGCTTTCTGCCTTCTTCTCTGTGGTGTTGAAAGCACAAAATCACACCCACCCTTGTAGTGGTAAACCAGTAAGAATGACTTCCACAGAAATGTAATTGTTATTTTAATTCTATATTTACAAAACAATAAAATATCAAGTCAGCGTATGCCATTCCCTTTTTTGATCGTTACCTGTCAGCTTTTTGTGGCTTTATCACATGGCCTCCAGTTTCATTAAAAACAAAACAAAACAAAACAAAACAAAGACGGCCAATAACAAAAAGCCCAAAACAATGCACACACAACAACAAGCCTACACATCAACAGCTAAAGGGAAGTCATTCATCTCATAATTGCCCTGGCCTCAAACAAGCCATGAAGTAGTGCACACAATAAAGGCAATCTGTCCTCTTTTAAAGGGAAGTTCAAACAGCTGCCTTGAGTTTTCTATTGCATATTCAAAGTGATAATGTATGAAATTATTAACTTCTGCACTGGGGTTTATGGCATTAAGAACCCCCCATCAAGCAAACAAACTAACGATGTGGCTGGTTTTAAGGATTGCTTTGTTAGACGCTTCTGGGTCAATTGGGCTTTCAAAAAGAGCTTGGATACTTGAAACATTTCGGAAGCCAACTTAATTGAAGACGGATGGTGTCTGACATCAGAAATGCCCGTTTTCCTTTCTTTGCATGTCATTCCCCATGTTGATTTGTAAGGATACCTAAGGGTTATATGCCAAGCTACCCAGGGGAGAGACTTTTTGGTTGTTTGACAGCTAGCATAGCTCAGCTATAAGCCAGTGAGCTGCACAATTCATCAGGGGTTTGATCCAAAGCTTGTGAGAGTTAATGGGGGCACTTCTCTGACATTATTGCTTTGGGTCAGAACCACTGCAAGAGTCACTGAAGCCATATCTCAAGCCCACCCAAATGTTCATGGCTGTCTAAGACTGCTCAGCTTCTGGTTTATTAAATAAAACATGTTCTGCAATTCTTCTTTCCTTTCTAAAATAAACACTAGTGTTTACTGTCTTTTCTGTGCTTCCCTTTCCCCCTGACAGCCACCATGCAAATGTTATCTTGTTACTCAAAGATGCTGACCTCTTCTTTGCTCTTCGTCCACCTTCACAGTTCTTTCTCCTAAGAATTTGAAATCATTAAAGGGAAAATAAAAGGTTTTCTTCTTCCAAATAAAAGTTCACTGGATATTCCTATCATCCTTTCCTCCCTGTGCGACACAGAACCAAGCTTTCTACTGAGATTTCTGACTATCCAACACCTGTGTAAATATTCGTGTACCAAAAGTATTATTCCACTTTTAGCAAACAGATGCAGTTTCCTTTATCATTGCCATTTTTCCTATTTGAAAAAAAAAAACAGTTTTATTTATGCAAAGGCGGGAAGCTTATAAAAGATCATAGAATCATAGACTATCCTGAGTTGGAAGGGACCCACAAGAATCATCGAGTTTGTCAGCTCAGTGGACCCAGTAAGGACAATGTCATCCCAGGGATCAGAATCTGAATGAAGAGTCCAGCTCTAGTCCCAGAAAGGGCCATAATTGTCTGGCACAATTTATGAAATCCACAGTTCAGAATAAAGTGTGATTGTGGAGGACCCTTAAGTAACTTACAGGGAGATTGCACTACCTCAGCCTGGGGTTCACCAAGAGCCAAGCAGGAAGCTGCCCAAGATAACCAGTATGAAACCCTCAGGTTAAAAATGGGCATCTTAAATCCCACGACTTTGGGGGCATTCATGTGTTCCCCAGTTTCCACTTTTATGGTAATCTCACCTGTGTTTGAATGTCTAAGATACTCTATTTTTCATCTGCGAGGCATCCTCTCTCCTAACTTTGAAATGGAATAATTTGAGACTGTTAATTCCATATAGTAACTGGAGCCCTATGCTTTGCTGACCCATGAATGACATCCAATGGCAACTAAGTTAGTCTTGCCTGGAGATCCCTGAATATTTCAGAGCGCACCACTTCCCATTAGAATCATAGAGCTGTTTAGGTGAAGTTCAACTCACATATCTCAAAAGAATTCTTGAAGCATTGTTATTATCAATGGCATTCTGAAAGAACACACAAATTATTTGCTACATTCAGGTAGCCTGCATATTTAAACAAATGCTAAGACTGTAACCTCTGGGGCAGAAAGTCTCCTTGATGCTAGCACTCGCTTATTCTGGCACAACAGCTGGAGGAATCTCTTGGCACCAGCCTAATATAAGTATAACCTAAAGTATATTAGATACAGAAATAACTTACTTAAATGATTTAATAAAGATTTTATTGATGAATAAACTTTTACCTTTGCCTTTGCTGGTCTGATGCCTCTTCAGCAAACAGCTGAAAACAATGCATTATTCTGGTTGACATAACAGGCAGCACGAAATCTGTTCCTGGGAGATTTAAATGACAGGAACTTAAAGGCAGCTCCATAATTTTAAGGCATTTTGCTTCTAACAGTGACTTACACTTGCAGTGATATAACTTGATGTAAGTGTACGGCAGAAGCTACAAAAGAAGAAACAGTCGTATCCACACTATTGGGTCCTTGTGCCTGGGGTTGTACTGCTTCAGCCTGACAATTGAAAACTCGCCCTGCTCTGGACTTAGAGCCATCTGAGTGAGCACTACTGACAGAATGAGCTTAATTGTCTGTGTGAAACAGGCAGGGACATTTGCAGATGTAAATTGAACACTGCTGAAGGTAGCAGTAGAGTTGCAATGTTCTATAAATTACTTTCGCTGGCCTGGCTCAGCACCCCTCACAGAGCTTTCAGCTTGATTCAACAGGGCTCTAAGCAACCAGGGAAGAAAATTTCTTTTAAAGAAATTTAATGCAGCAGAACTGATTAACTGGGGAACAGCCTACAAACAGGCAGCTGAGAGAATGTTCTCGGCAAGCCAAATAGCCCTGTTATGTTGGTTTTATTAATTAACATCTGGCTTCCTGCCTCTAAATCGGGTCCCCTTCTTTGCTGCTTTAATGCCATGTTTTCACCACTTGTAGTCTGAAATGTACCCCGAGAATTTGAGATTAAATCCTTTGGCTGTTCAGCTTCTGAAACACAAGTCAATCCCCTCTAAATAGCATACAGCAACACAGCTCTAGTGGTCTCAGCAAACCTCATTTTCCTTCAGGGACTTGGTAAAGAATGGCAAAAAAAAAAAAAAAAAAGAGACAAAATCCTGCACCAAAGAGAAAAAAATAATTAGTGCAGTAGACAGGGTGTATAGGAGACAGCTTTTAACTGAAGAAACACTCTCCATCATTAGGAGAGCTTGGGTAGGCATACCAGAGCAGCATTATCTCTGTGGGCTGGGCTCATCCTAAACTGGAAAAATAGCTGTGTGTTGTGGTTGTGGTTTTGAAACAAAACAAGACCAAACCTTCACACAAGTTGCAAAGCAACGCTGGCCACTGCAAGCTGCTCCTCCAGTTTCTGAATACTACAGTCCAGCCTGCAAAAGAACAGGCTTCAGTCTACTCAAAAAAGCAAAGGTCTTAAAAGACATAAACTACATGCTATAGACTTCTTTTAGCTGATGGTTTTCAGAACACAGCAGAAACCATACATGTAATTGAAGGCCATAACTTGATCTGAACAGATTTGAAAATTCTGCATTTTATGTCTTCACTGTTGCTAGTCTCTTTCAGACTGCGTTTCATACATGCTGATATTTTTTAGTACCCATCTTGGCTAATGGCCATGTATTTTTTTTCTATAATTACATTACGAGTTTTAAAAACAGGGCTTATTTTTAAATTTTAATTGATCATCTTGTATTTCTTTTTCTGCATTTCTGCCACTTAGTTTGTCAGGGATATGTGTGTTTGTTGGATCCTGAAGAATAATTCTTTGAAAGTGACTTTATTATATTGTATTCATTGTTCCTCATAATATGATACCTCTTTGGATTTTTTTATTAATTCTTAGGCTATCTTTAATTTCACAAAATGCTTTGGTGTTTTGCTTTTCTCATAGTTTCTGGTCTATCACCACATATTCTGTCACACAACACACTGCAAAATTAGTGACCAGCTTGACAATAAATGGCATCTTTATTTTAAAAGAGCTCTTCTTAACATGTGCAATTGCATCAAGTGATAGAATACGATTGTCAATAGGTTCACATAACTTGTCCCCAAATGACACGTTTACTTACTGCTGGGCCACCAGGTCATCATCTGTAAGATTAGTAGAGATTTACAGAAAGAAAAATATATCCTGTTAATGCTTCACAAGTTTTGTAGTTCAGTGTTACTAAATCAACTGTTTTTATAGTGTTAATGCACAAGTTGAAGCAGCTTATTAAGTGTTGGGGGGTTTTATTCAGTGTGTAAAAGTATAATGTGCTGATTTCTTCACATAAAAGGGTTTAAAGCTCTGCTTTGATAAGACCTGAGCTGATCCCACTTTTTAAAGAAGGCAGTGCATACGTCATGGTTTTAATCCACTTACTGAATTGCCAAACGTGGCAGCTGATGTCATCTGATGACAAGAGTGTTCCTGAGTCATGTGCTCTGTGCTTTTCCTTGAGCAGAGCTGTAACTGTGATAATCTCCTGCTGTAACTGTGATAATCTCCTGCTGTAAGAGATAAAAAATATATTACTGGCAACTCTACATGAATGCAGAAATCCTGGGCCAGCATAGGCTCTCACTTCAACTGGTAGAAATTTTTCTTGTGATTTTATTGAGCATTAGGTATAGTAAAGACGTAAATAGTTAAATATTCTTATGAATGGAGCCTCAGAATTTTCAGCTCACAGAATCCAAAAGGAAAGGATTATCTCATCTGTCTTTGGGGATCTTAGTGCTACGTTTATAGTCTAAGTTAGTCTTTGTTTCCTCTACAGTCAGCAGGAAGAGGTGAGTAACATAGATGAGCCCATTTCCTACCCGATTTGACAAGAGAGCACCAGCTTATATTGGCTGCACAAGATTTGGACACCTGAAGTTGGCATGAATTTCATCTAATATTATGAATTTCTAGGAAATGAATGAGATAATAAAATGCACTTTTGAGGGATGTCTTGCTTCTCTATTATTTTCTTTCCTGCTGACTTCCTTCATAACAATAAAATCTATGCATTTTCAGATGGTCCAAACTTTCTTGGCCCAACTTGATCTCTGTGTGGGAGGTCTGTGCCGGACAGTATTCCATGTAGCCTCTAAAATTACTCTTCTAACTGACATTTGGTGAAAGAAGGCTTGTGCTCCCAGTAATCTTCCATGTGTAACTATTAATTACATTTCATAGCCAGACTGAGGTTTGATTTGCAGGGTAAACATGCTGGGGGAGCCATATACATTATCCTATAAAGACAATGAGGCTTCCTGGGTTGTCTAAAGAACAATATCAGATTTGTCAAACAACCATTTCCACTACAGATGCTGCATATTGTAAACTATAAGCATTAATTTCATTGATAGAAATAAAGTATTTTATGCCATTCCTGAGTTCACTGAAACTAGTGGTAAACCCATTTTGACTTCATTGGTGGTCAGGCAAAGTTTTAAAAGTAACTTGCAAGCTTTAATGTGAAAGGAAGTTATTCTGTGGTTTTGGTCAATATTTTCTTTCAAAATCACTTCATGGATGTAATTGTTGCTGAATTTTGCTGAGTATTTCGAGTTTTCTGAATTGCTAAGAGATTCTCAGATATGCTGTCTTTTAAGACAAAATCATCAAAGTGAAATTGTTACCAAATTTTATTTTTTTTAGACACAATTATTGAAAAAAATATGCCTACTTACTAGTTGATGTAAACAATTTTCTTTGATTTTCAAAAAGATATTACAATGAGATTCAATAATTTTCAGGAAGTTAGAAATTATTCCTCACTCCTTTAGGCAGGTGGATTTGAAGCATTCAGCATTGCTGCCTGCAGTAATCTCCTCATGCATCACAGGTATTTTGAAAGCCTAGATCTCCTTAAATAAATAAGGTAAAAAAATGTTCCTTTTCTATTTGTTCATACAAGTCAAGCAAAATAACCCAACTTGAAATATTATTTAGCACTTTGTGTACACAGGACCTCCACAGAGCATTGTTGGCTCAAGGTCTTCTGAAGAATGTGTCCCTATCAGACATAAAGTGGGATAATAAATAAGCCTACTGAATTTAGTTAATTCCATGTGCTCAGATAAAATACTCTAGACATCAACACAGTGTAGAAAAAGACTCAGAAGTAGGAAAGTAAATGTTCTTCATATTTAATTACCTTCTTAGATTTGTCCCAACTCTTTCACAGCTGTGATAGGTTGCCAGTTTTGGTGCACTTCCAAAGACTTCCATGCCCCCTGAAGTCACACAAGTCCTTGAACACCCAGATATGAGCAGCTGCACGAGGCGGAATCCAACAGCTGCTCAGCTTCTCTGTCCTGCCAGCTGTGAGCCAACACCAGTGAGAGAGGTGCTGGGCTGGAGGAGCTCATCCCAGAGGGCACATTTGTTTCATACCCATTAGCCAGCTTGGGGATGATCTGGCTACAGTCACTCAGGGGACTGAGCCCTGAGGGGTAGCCCTCCCTACCTGTGGGATACCAGCAATTAAGTCACTTTCTCTTTTTTTCCTCTCCTATTCTTTGTCTTTAATACTTCTTAGATCCAAAGCTTTCCAGGGTAAAGTTTTCCTCTTATTATGTGTCCAGTGCAGTAAAATATCCTTATCTCTGCAACACTATTCAAACCTGAAATTTGTACATCTCCTTGGGAAGGTTAAAGGTCTGACTTCTTCCATTCTGAGAACTTCCTCCTGGGATCATCCAGGATGTTCTTAAGGACTGATCCACCTTAATTTATAGATTTTTGATGTATCACTCAGCTTCTTTCCTTTCGCCAAGGGAAAATGGCTCATGTTCATGAAATGCTATATATTTTTAGAATAGAAGAATTATGTTGTTTAGATTTGTGCAGGGGTTTTTATTTTATTTAATTTTTACTAAAATCTATGTTTTATTGGGGGATGAGAAGAACAGAGGATTTGCTTATATTTTTACTATTCCCGTTTCTATATTTTGAGATTATAAAAATATTCCCTAGTTTCAACATTAATTTTTTTTCTTTTTACTACAAACAGAAAATATACACTGGCTGTTGCTTTCCTCAGTGACAGATTCAGTCCCTCAACAAACATTGTCTGACATTACTGAGCATGGTTACCATTCTGCAAAGAGCTCCCAAGAATAAACAGTATGTGACTAAAGATATTAACAGAGCCAGGAACTGGAGAATTGCTAAGATGTCCCTCACTATTCCTGCGATGGAACATGTGTCCCACTGTTGGAAAATATTAACTGTACAGTACTCTGTACAGTAAATAAATACCCTGAAATTCCTTCTTGCTCTCCACTTTTCTAAGTAAGCTTTTTGTTCCTTAAGAATAAGCATTTTCCTTTCATTTAAAAGAAGAAAATGGAACCATATTCTGTTAATATGATAACATGGAATATTCACTAAAGAAGTGAAAACCAATGGTTGAGGAACAAACAAAATAATCTCTTCTTTCTAGGAAAAGGGCAAAATTGGTTGTGCAGAATGGGGTTTCTTTTGAGGAAGAGAAAGCAGAAGAGTGTGGTGGTTTCTTGATTCAGCTTGATCTGATGCTCAAGAAAATAAACACCTTGCAAATAAATATCACTTTCCCACTATTACTTATAGCACCTTCCAGTAGCTAATGGGGGCCTACAAAGGGAACTGGAGAGAAACTTTTCACAGGGGCATGGAGGGATAGAACCAGGGGGAATGGCCTTAAGCTGAAAGTGCAGTTTGAGATTGGATATTAGGAAGGAATTTTTACTATGAGGGTGACGAGGCCCTGGCACCGGTTGCCCAGAGGAGCTCTGGGTGCCCGATCCCTGGAAGTGTCCAGTTCCAGGCTGGATGGGACTTTGTGCAGTCTGGTGTAGTGGAAGGTGTCCCTGCACACGGCAGGGTGTTTGGAACTAAACGGTTTTTAAAGTGCCTTCCAACCTAAGTAATTTCATGATTTTACTTCTTGCTAACTCTTATCTAAGGGGCAGGTTGAATGGCAACAAAGTTGTCATTCCGAGTTTCATTATCTACTGTGTCCAAATATGAAAGTGAGAAATTGCAGTAAATAAAAACTTTGCAGTTAAGCGGTGCATTTTTCTTTTGTCCCAGAAAGAAGAAAAATGAAATGTTTGGAACTGGAGGTCATCTACATCAGTGGGGTGATCCAAGGTATATTTTAAATATGGAAATGAGATGAGTGCTCAGCACAACTGGTTGCTGCATGTCAGCACAGCCCAGGCTGTCTACCACATACCCCTAGAGACCCCTCTTCAGCTCTGGCTTAAAACGCAGTAAATTAAAATCCCGTTCTTGAAAAATATTGAGAACATGAATATGAATATTTGTCAATGAATCAGTAGCCTTTCTGGTAGTTCATTAAATAATCATAACTCCCTTTTACCAGCAGTCAATTCACAGCTTTGATCCTGTAGATCCCTGCCAGCAATGAGCTAAAGTTTGCATCTCTTCTACAAGGCTGCTCTTGAATCAGGACTGAGAAGTGTGACCTAGATTTAAAACCCTGGGATCTCTTTCAAAATACAGTTGTTCAGGACTCGTTGCAGTACTCTAAAATAAATATCAAACTAGTTAGTGAGCTGAGTAGCCTTTTAAGAGCTAGATAATAACTCTTTCCAGCAACCCCTCTGTTGACACTTAGATTCACAGCAGAGAGAGCTCATCACTGCTTCAAAGGTTAGGGAATCTGCCTCCAAATATTTCCTCTCTCACCTTGTTAATTTCATAAATGTGGCTCAAAGGAAATTATTCTTTCTATAAGAAAAGTATGCTCATTTTTTAAATCATCATATTCCAGCAAAACTGCAAAGATCAAGATATAACCGTGAGTTAGAGGAAGAATAAAAAGGGCACCCACTGCTGTGCCCTGCAGAAAAACAGGAAGCTTTTTTCTTAGAAAGAGGAATTTAAAAATTCATTGCACTGGAAGTGATACAGTGGGTTAATTCACTGCCCTTTGGAGACCTGAAACATATTTGTGCAGTGATTGTGTTTTTCCAAATCCTCAACCCACCACCACACATCTTGGCAGGGTGGGGAACAGCTGCAGTGCTGCAGGTCAGGGGAATGTGCATTGGCAGAGGCTGAGCGGGGGAAGCCTGTCCAGCACCTGCCTGCATCCTGCCTGGCCAGAGCCAGTGCCATCAGCTTCTGACTTTGTTAAAATCCTTCGAATCCACCACATTCACAAACCTTTCTGCAAGATAACTGTTGCCAATAGGAGATGGCATTTGCCTTCATGCCTGCAGTTTTTCCCTCTGCATGTATCTTCAATTTTATAAGAGCAACAGGGGGAATAGAAATGTATGTTGTTGTGTAATATAAGCGGTGAAAATGCTTGAAAATATTACATTGTTACAAGTACTTAAGAACTGAATTAACATGAGCTACATCAATGGACTAGATCATGCAAATAGCCTCATCAAAGATAAAATCAATTTTATTCATCTTGGACCGCTAAGGAATTTCAATTACAAAGGAATATTTATATGGGATCTGAATGATCATAGAGTCATAGAAGAGCCTGGACTGGAATGGACTGTAAAGATCATCTAATTCCAACCCTCCCACCTTCCATTAGATCAGGCTGCTCAGGCCCCATCCAGCCTGACCCTGAACACTTCCAAGGGTGTGGCATCCACAGCCTCTCTGGGCAGCCTGTTGCACCGCCTCTGAATAAAGGATTTCCTCCTAATATCTAACCTAAATCTCTCCTCTTTTAGTTCAAAATGGTTTCTCCTTGTCCCACCACTATCTTCCCATGTAAAAAGTCTCTCTCCATGTTTTTTATTAGCCCCTTTAAGTACTGAAAAGCCACAATAAGGTCTCCCCAAAGCCTTCTATTTTCCAGGCTGAGCAACCGCAGCTCCCTCACTCAGCCTGTCTACACAGGAGAGGTGCCCAGCCCTCTGGTGCCTCTGTACTCATTCTCCAACAGGTCCCCGTCATTCTTGCGCTGAGGGCTCCAGACTTTTCAGACCTGATCAGCCAAACCTAGGCAGCCCCCTGGATTACTGTCATTAAAATACACAGGACTCCAAGACTACATGCCAGAAGAGGTTCATGAAGTGACCATCTCTTACAGTCCAAAACTGTTTGACCTGCACAGCATATGTGTCTTTACACGGGATCTGGGCTGCTCACCTTCAATTCTCTGTAACAAAGAGAGAATGCAAGTGATCAACTTAAGAGATTCTAGTAGATTTCTTTAAAAACTGTGTATAAAAGCATTTGATTGCATGCTTTTCTAAAAAGGATACAAAGGCAGTGCTATGTTTCTTCTACAGTCATTATGGGGTGATCTGTGCCCTCCTCTAAACTCACATCCTTACTGGTGTGTAACTGTTCTGGTTCTACTAGTGCACCAGACACCTGGGAAATGTTTGAATAGATTGGTTTAAGAAGAAGAAAATTAACAGAAAAACACAATTTAGTACCTTTATTCTCATTATCTTGTAGGCCAAAGGTATGGGACTTAGTCACCAAAAAGACAATATTATCAACCACTCAAAACAATATTCTCATTAACAAGTTCTCTTTATATATAAGACTTCTTGTATATAAAATTTATATATGAAGCATTTATTTAGGAATCAAAAGACATAGTATTGACATCAAGATCTCAAGGAGGAGATGATATATATTTGGCTTATAACAGCTGTGTGTGCAATTTGACAGCCATAATCCTTGGTCATGGCTTATGAGAGCAAAGTTCAGGGGGTACCTGATTTAGATCCTCTCAGCTAAATATGTTGATGAATAGAGGGATTTATTTTCTGGGTACATGTGGTAGAAAATTAGCCATTGAACAGAAGGAATGAATTTATTCCAAAGCAGATAAAGTAGACTTTGTATGTTAAAAGAAAAAAAAAAGAAATAAGAAAAGAGTTATCTGGAACATGACAACATTTTCATAAGTTTAACATGTGTAATGGAATTTTATATGCATTTTACACAGGTGAAACTTGCATATGGCAGCAAGAAGCAGTTGAAATGGTCAAATAATTGTGTTCATTCCATAATAGTTTCACAAGCTATAGCCCACAACTTCTGCAGTTGTACATGCCACTTTTCTCAGCTGCATTTAAAAAAGTAAAGTAATCATTTTGCAGTTTAAGTGTTTTTTTGGCTCACTGTTTCTGGGTAAAACCAGAACTTTGCAAATGTTAGTTTCATACTTATACCATTCATTTCTCTGTGCAACAATATATATATTTAATGGTTGCTATAATTTGACTGGTGCAGCCAGCACTTCTGTGCACTTTACAAGATAAATATTGTTTTATTTTCCCTCTTTAGACCAGATTCTTATAACTTTACCACCAGTATATTACGATATAAATAATTCCAGTGAAGACTATATAATTGCTTTCAAAGTGTTATTCACTGAAAAATGGATCAACATTTTATCCTTTGTTTAGATCTTACAAATCACTAAAATTTCAGCCCACAATACTTATATAATATAGTATCATTGTATTTTTGGTGTCATAACCACCAAGTTTAACTGAAGTAAATTAAATATTTTTAAATCAAAATCAAATGCATGTGGGTCATACCATATGCAAATTTAGTCATAGTCTGGCTTCTTCAAAAGTACTCAGCATCCTTCCTAATCCTGCTTCAAATTATATCAAAGTAAAAAAATCCCAGTAATTTCAAAGAAAACACGTATAATTAACATGAAGTGCTTTTACATATAAAATCTTACATATAGTTAATGTTTCAACTTAAACACCTGAACTACATCTCACTACATATAGTCACAGGAAATATATATTGAGATCAGAGGTGTTTCAGAGAACTTTCAACTGCTGTTTGATACAAATATCAATACAAACGGATAGGAAGAAGAGTAGAATAGCCTTGCAGCATTTTTTTGCAAGAAGGCATAAAGCAAGAAAAGTGATGCTCTGCTTGTGTTTAAATCAGCAGTAAAATATCTGCTGATTTCAGCAGCTCCAGGATTTCCTCATAAATGTATTTCAAGTTACTTAAAAGCTTCAGAGCATTCCTTCAATGAAGTAGCTTTAAAAAAGAATAAATTCCTATTTGGATATTAATAGATGACTGTTGCACAAATATCATATGTCACCAAAAACGTATGCAAGCTTGAAAGCGTATTTTCCCGAAAACATGTTGGAAACATATTTCTGACAGCTAATTAAAGCTTTTCCATTCTATCAGTCATGTTTGTGTGAGGGCCGATGAAACCTGAAATGAAATGCATTAAGAAGGCTATGCTTTAACAATCAAACTCATTTTTTCTCGGTACATCCAGAAATTAAAATCTTGGTATCATTGAACTCCAGTGGAAATTTTACACTTGAATTATTTAAGTTTCTTTATTTCTAAAGCCATAGAATTATTAAAAAAGATATTCCAGGGAAAACCCTAGATACCCTTAAGCAAGCAGATTTTGATCATATTACACTTTATCTGAGCTGAATCTCATATACAGACGAAAATGTCATCCCAATTCTCAATCAAAGCAATTTCTTCCTTACACAAAGCAGATTACTTCTGAAAGGACTGTTGTTTCACAAACACCCCCATGCTCTTACTTCTGAGTTTAAGCAGGAGTTTTCTGTCTGAGGGTCATTCTATTCATGCAGCCACATCCCATGCAGAATAAAAGGGTGGAACCATCCTCCAATGAAGCCCCAGGCACAATCTTTCTGCGGGTACATGGAATTAAGCTGATCAATATCTGAGTCTGTACCCTTACAGGAACAACTGTTTCATTCTACAGCACAGTCTTTAGCCATGATCCCTTCTCTGTAGGCCACTTATGTTTTTTTCATAGAATCTCCACTTTTTAAGGCTCTGTGCTTCATTAACTTTTGGTCGAGCATTGGCATTTCTGTTCACAGTTATAAAACAAGTAACTAGAGAACATGGTTGCATCAGCATGAAGCAGAAAGACAAGAAGAAATACTCCAGTAAAGAAGTTAAATTAATTTAACAGCATATGTATCAACGTTCAAGTCTCTAGGACAAACACAGACTACTTTAAAACATAGTAAACCAGCCATATGCTTTTACTTGAGTTTTGAAAATGTGGGATTAAATGGACACCTGTGGTGCTATAAGAAATCCTTCTGATTCATGTGCTGGAGTTGAACCTGATGGGTGCAGAGTATGACTCAGTGAAACAGAGTATGATCTGTTCTCATGACTCTTCATAGGTGGCATGCAATTATTTGGGAATGCATAGAAGAATTATAATGGGATAAAAAATAGAAGCAAAGATTTCCCTTACAGATTGTTTTAAGAAGAGACTTAAAATTAAATAAAATTAACATATTTTGTGCTTTGGCTAGAATATGGGAGTTTTGATCAGACAAGTTAAAGAATAAGCCCAGGAAGACAAATTTTCCTTCAGAAAAAAAAAAAAAAATTAGGTCAACAGAAGTGGATTTGTATGGCAAAAAAATCACCTGTAACCACTAAATCTAATTTCCCTCTGTTTATTGCTATATTCCTCAAATAATAGCATCAAATATCAAATGTATTCAATGTGATATACTATGACGCATTTTAAAAAACTAAATACTTAAATCAATTAAATGTTTATTAAAACTGGGTGTTAGCCAGTGATACCAGAGACAGCTTCCCTTTTTATGAATTGACATGCAGGCCTCATCAGAGAACAGAGGTTCTTGTCTCCGTGGCTGGAAGGAAAATCCCAGTAAAAGGAAAAGAGTAGTGGTAGAATCTTCTCTTGATCAGTGTCTAAATCAGTGACAACTCTTATATGACTGCTAGATCTTGCATCAACTGACAGTGTATGTTCACTAAATCCATGCATGTGATAAGACTCTTTTCTTTTTCATATGAAAAAATATATCTATTAGCATTTTCTTCCTGACATTTTGCTGACGGATGTACTATTTGGATTGAAATATTTCTTTTAATTGCAAGAAGGAAGAGGTAGCAGTACTTGAACTAGTCATGCCACAGGACCACCATAGAATGACTTCTATTTGTTAATGTCATTTACAAACTGCAAAAGTAACATTAGTAAGTGGAAGCACTTGATGCTGAGGGAATTAAGCATACAGTAAAGAAACTTTACGGACAGACCATTAATCTCTGACTGCAAAGAGTTAGGCTTGATTTTATGCCAAATATTTTACTCTAAAGGCTTTGCCAAATGGCAAAAGCTTAATTATAGAAGAAATACATATTGAAATAAGACCATTTAAATTTTATATCTACTGTGAAAATAGGCAAACACCGTCACCTTTTTAACATAATCTCAAAATTCAATTCCTAATCCAGTTAAAAAATTTAATAAAAATTGGCATACAGTTGTAATAAAATTAATTGTGTACGACATTATGTTTTCATTTCCAACTTGTTAAAACAGCAGGTTTCACCACTCATTCTCATGTGCTACATTTCTCTCACTTTTCTTAGTATTCGTGTGTGGGCACAAGAGTAGTTGAAAAATATACCTGTTCTGCTAATAACACCACCTGACAATCAGAAAATATCTCAAGGAGAAGGAAGAGCAACATTTCTGCACACTGTAAATGGGGTGAGAGAGGCAGAGGGCTCTTTTCAGGACATCTACTGCATCTGCTCAAAACGGCATCAATACTCCTAAGACATTAAATTTGGACAGAAGATGGAACATGTCTCTGCCTGGCCCTAGTTCCATGCATAGTTAAAACTGGAGCAGTGGTTTTGTTCCCCAAGAGAAGCTGTCTGCAGTGACTGACCCATGGACCTTGACATTCCTTGGAAGAGATCTGCGATGTGCAGAAGTCCTGTGAGCAGCCCAGGCTCCACTCTGCACAGAAGCCAGGCCAGGGCAGAAAGCTGCTTCATGGGGCAGTTTTCCTAAGTTGTCCATATCTAAACTCACGAACAAACAAAGCTGGGAGTCATCTCTCACCCGGGGAGGGACAGAGGTACAGTCACCTGCATCCATACAACCGAACTCTTTCATCACCTACAGCCGCACCCAAGATGTTTTTGAGTCCCTGAGCTTTTCTAGCCCCCAAGCCATGTCTGGCAGCTGTTTGAGAGAGAGGCACAGGGCAAAAGCACAACAATGGCCGTGCCATGCCACAGGTCAGCAGCGCCTGGTCCCACCTGCTTCCACAGAGGTTCAGGAAGTGTAGCAAACAAAACCTGTAAGTCTTCGGCTTGCCAAGAGGTGGGAAGCGATTGCACTCAAGGATCCAGCAAGAATTACTCCCCATTTGCCTGCCTAAGGGTGCCGAATGATGGCATTAGCACACTGACCCTTATGCCAGGCTATGTGCACGCAGCCATGCTTCAGAACACAGAGAATGGCAAAGCAAACTAACCAGCTACCAGGAAGAGCATGGTGTTGTTAGAGCAGGTACAAGAGGAAAGCATCAGTTCTGGTGTATTACTTTGGCCAATATTGAATATGTTGAAAAGAACAATCCTTTAACACCACTAAATTGGAGATTATTAGGTGGCAGGTAAGGGATTTACAATGGTTGGCACTTACAACTCAGAGTGAATTCAAGAAAAAGAGATCCCCTCAGTGTAATTAGATTATTTACAAGTGATTGCTTTCATTTTATTGCAAATAACTGGCATGTTTAATATTTGCTTACAGGACTGCCATGCTAAAATAGTTACATAATTCTGACAAGGAAAAAAAGTTCAAATTCCACAAAGTGCACATCACAAAAAAAACATCTTATAGAATTGTTCTTTACATCAGATATTTAATAGGAACCTACATTAAAAAAAAAAAAATCTTATATAATTTTAATGTCCATTTCCCATAGCACTTTATAATATTCATTTAGGAGTCATATGTATTTGTCTTTTTCTGGTAAGAAACAGACATTTAAGAGATGTTATATTATTTTTGATACCTGTGATAAACTATTTTATCTTTTCTTATTTCCCAGTGTTAGCACAAACTCCATTGTTCTATAGGCTAACACAGTAAAGGAGACAGCATCTTCCCTGGCAAGCTTCTCCTTTAAGGAGAGAGGTTTGATCCTGGGACATAGAATGGATTTGACAAAGCTGTAATTGGAACCTGTGTGATTCTTGCTTAAAGAAAGATTCCTGGTAGATTCTGATGACTTACTTATGTTTGATATTATAGTCACTTGGGTCAGTCTTCCTTGGATTTGGATGAAGCAAATCAAGGTATTGTACTTTGTGAAGTTTCTTTGTGTTAAATTAATCTGTTTAGGGATCTGGGGATGTATTCAGCTGCCAGCACAACCACACAGTGCCCACGGGGCATCTGAGAGGTACAGCACCGAGACCCTTCTGCATTCCACTGGAAACACGGGTGAGATGCCATGGGCTGTACTGATGGGCCCTCCTCAGCTGAGTGTGATCCCTGTGGTGAGAGGTCTCAGGCTCAAATCCAGCTCCAGCCTGACTGCTTTGCCATTTTAAATAAAAATCAGACTGTGGTGGGTTGAGACCTTGCATCAGTACTCAAGATGGGGTTCCAGCCTGCCCTAGGTGTATAGAAGACTTGGGAATGCACCAATATGGCACTGGAAGTTCCTTGTTTGCTTCATGCCATTTGCCTTTAAAGATTTCAAAAGTTTTAAAAATAATGAGCAGGATCTTAAATGTGCAGACTCTATACTGATAAACAAAAATTTTGGGCTGAATGCTTCCTCCAGAGGCCATGAAGATGTGCAGTGTTTCTAAGGAGAGGCCTGCTGGCAGGGTAGCCCTTTATCAGGAGGAAGTTGTCTACAGTGTGGATGTGTGAGTGTGAAAGAAAGAAGCGACATCTCTTCATAAACAGTTGTATGACAAAGTGCAGTTTTCTATAAGGGTTTCTGTGAGGAAACAGGGACAGTTGAAGGAAGTGTACTCATGTGCCTTAGGAATTTGGTAAGTAATGTTTGAATAAAATAAATTTCTAGTTCAAAAATAGTATTACCTGCCAAAGTCACTTCTTGAGATTAGAAATCAGGATTTTTAAACTTCTGGGGTTTGAATTTGCAGTAAGGATTTACTGGGATCTTGTTATCAAGACTTCCCTGATTTCCCTGAAACCACGAAAATGTGAAGCATACAGAGAGACAGACAGACAGACAGAGAGAAAGAGCAGATTTTCCCTTGTTTGCATCTGGGGACTAAATCCTAAGGTATTGAATGCAGTAAGATGCAGCAGTGGAAAATGGAAATGAGGAAGGGAATGAAGGCAGGAGGGGAGCATAAAACTGAAAAAACAGCTGAAAGCTTTAGGGAGAGGGATAAGAGAAATAAAACCATGAAGGATCAAGTATAAAATAGAAGGGAAGTCCCTCAGGGTTAACCCAGAACCACAAAGTAGCCCTGCTATGTTGTTAAATACCAAGTTTTGTATAAGTATCACTTAAACCATCTCTTTAATGGGATATGGCAGCTGCAAGCTAGGGCACAGTGACTCTTTAAAAAGAGCTGGGGAGGGGAAGGACATAATACTTTCTACAGGATGAACTTTATGAGTTCATGATGTAATGAACTAAGTCAGAATCTGGCTAGGATCTTGTAGTTAAGCTTTTTAGTCTTGTAAAAAAACCTCTATTAGTTATTTAACCACCCAAATATTAATTTGGCATTTCACCTGGGAAAAATCCTGTGCCCTTTGCCAGCTCACTGCTGTAGTACCAACTCTCACCTAGGGTCAGTAACATCTCCAAGGGAAAAAAAAAAAA
>WBMY01008194.1:41294-71283 GCA_013397315.1 Donacobius atricapilla | reverse complement strand
TGTGTGTGTCTGTCTCTGTGTGTATGTGTCTGTGTCTCTCTGTGTCTGTGTCTCTGTGTGTGTGTGTGTGTCTGGGTGTCTGCGTCTGTGTGTGCGTCTATGTGTCTGTGCGTCTTCGTGTCTTTCTGTCCATGTGTCTCTGTGTGTGTGTGTGTCTATGTGTCTGTATCTGTGTCTGTGTCTGTGTCTGTCTGTGTGTGTCTGTATGTCTGTGTCTGTGTCTGTCTCTGTCTGTGTGTCTGTGAGTCTCTGTCTGTGTGTGTCCATGCCTGTGTCTGTGTGTGTCTGTGTCCGTGTCTGTGTGTCCGTGTCTCTGTGTCTGTACATGTTTTAGGAAAGATCCACCAGCAGACTCCTGAAGCAGCCTGCTGGGCTTAGAAGAGCTGGTTCATGAAAGGTGCCATTTATAGTGCTTTCATAATACCTTAGAATGGAAACATTAGGTAATAGTAAAATCCCAGAACTAGACTTACTGAATTCTGAAAACTTACTCACATTACCATGCTTTATAGGGCTTTAGGGACTTCATAACAACAATCTGTGCAACTGCAGACTTTGTTTAATGAAAAAATAAATAGAAATAGTTACCCAAAAATTAGCCTAAAGACTGGTATTCCCTTGTTAGTGCCCTTTAATAATTTTCACTATGCCTCCATTTGCGCCCTGTCTAGAAAATAAAAGGCTTATTCATGCACAAAAACACAGATCTGCCTTCTCAGTGAGAAATTTTGTAACATTTCTGAAGTAGAACCAAATGCAGCAGCTCAAGGTCTTTTTCTGAAAGAGGAAAAGCAGTTAGCTGGATATTGCATTACTTTCAGGAGATTTCTTCACTGTTGTGCAATTTATCTGACAGTTGCCACAGGGCTTAGATGCCACTTTAGTTACCCTAGTGATTTTTAAGAGATGGATATGCATGTGGAAATTAGGGGGGCATTCATTTTTCCCCCTAATTTCATCAAATTACATGCACTGTGATTTTAGATAAATCACACTATTGCACTGTTTCCCTTTCCACATTTACTGAGTCTTGTGGGTTCTCTTGGTTTGCCTTCAAGCAGTCACCATTTGCATCAACATGCCAAAGACTGGCTTAGTCTGATGGGTCCTCTAACTGGTGTCCTCTCAACAGCTCTCCTTAATGCTCTGTCATGAATTTGTTTGGGTTTTTCTTATCGGGAGGTATCAGAGCCAAAGCTCCAGAATGTCTCACTTTCATACAAGGTTTCCTGTGTATTTTAAATGAAACAGATATAACAAAGAAACCAATGTGTATTTATGCAGTTCTAGTGTGGTAGAAACAAAGAAGTTGGTTGAAAAGACAGGCAGAAATATATCAGCCTTGCAATCTCAAGCAACCCTCAGGCAGGTACAGCACATATGCCTTCCGGCTTTAGTGCAGACAGAATTCAAAAGATCAGCCTTTTTCTGACCCCAGATATGAGCATCTGGCGAAGACCAGCATCCTTCACAATTTTGGCAGTTTGCAAAGACACAGACTGGCCTGGATTACAAATAGGAAGCACTCATCGCAGCTGAAAAGTGTATTTTTTGCCATTGGGATAGTAGAAAACCAAGAGAAACAGACACACACTTGGGAGAGAAGGAGGTAAAGTAACACTGCTTTTTCTCTGCTCTTGAAACCTATGATGCAAATATTTATGCATGAGGCAGAGAGGAATTCTTGGGTCATCTTTCTGCCCTAAAAACATACATCTAAAAGGAGAGCTGACAACATTGCCTAAGTTTGAAAACGTGCTGATGTCAGAATTTTGCTCTATTTACATGCCTTTGGCAAAGGGCAGCCAACTACCTGCTTATCGTAAATCTCTCCTCTCTCTCCCTTCATCCTCTCCACTGGAACCCCCCTGATTTCCAGTACAGAGCACCAAGCACAAGTAGGTTATTCTGTGTATGAAAGCCATGCTTGTCAAAGATGCTAAATGCACAGACTCAGAGACCCACGTCCTCTGCAGTACAGCGCAGCGAAAAAAAAGATACATCATGGATAGAAGGGCTGTCAGCTCCCTCACTCCAACTTACCAGTTTCGCTGGGCTTGAAGAATCACCCAGTGGGGCAGAAGGATCATTCATCCTTTATAGTCAGGTTGTTGTCCTAACTGCTAAAATTGCCACATGGACTGCTAATTAGAGCCGGTTATGGTTATGGCTTTTGCAGTGCTGACAGCTGTGAACTGGTCACTCAGTGCTTACCCTGAAGGTTGGGCACTTATAAAAGCTATCAGATATAACAATCTGTTACACTGTGGCAGATTTATACCTGCCTAAAGATGAAATCAGAGAGAAAAAAGCTGAAAAACCCCTATAGAGATTGCTTGATCCATTTCCCTACACCAGAGGATCATGTCTAATTCATTTCTGGGAACTGTTTGTCTAACCTCCTTATATAGGCCTCTTCTAACTGCAACTCCAGAGCCTCGACATGCAATTTATTCCAGTGCTTTGTGAGAACTTCCAAGAGAAGAATTGTTTTAATGGTTAGCCTAAACTATCTCCATACTTTCTATTTGTCATATTGCTTTCCTCTGTACGGTCCTGTCATACACCAGGTAAATATGTCTCTCAGGTCTTTTCCCAGTTTATGAAGCCTTCTATCTTTCTGCAACATTTCCTGGGTCATTCTCTGATCATTCTATCATTTTCTTTGGATTCTGTCCAGCTGGGTTACATCGTCCATGTAACACATATCCCAAACCAGAATGGACACTGTCACAGCTGAGATTTTGCAAACCTGATGAATTCAGGACTGTAATTGCAATGTCTTACAGGTGATGCTCCTGACTATACATCCCAATGTTCATGGGAATGCAGAAACAGGATGCAGCTCACCCATGTGTGTTATGTGAGTCAAATGACTCATTGCTGTCACTCGGTTTCTTCTTCTCCTTTGTCTGACGCCTCCTCCCCCACAAAAAGGGGTACCCTGGCCAAACTCCAAAATGTCTGCATAAGTTCTCAGAAGTTTGAAATGTCCTTCAATGGACAGCAATACTATGGGTATTAAGGGCTGTAATAAATAAAAGGCAAGAAGGAACCTTCATGAGTCTGCTACTTCATGCCAGTGCCACTGGGTGGGAAGTGGGTAGGTCTTCCATTAGCAATATATTTCCCAGCATAGGAATAATCCTGGCTGTTCTCCAGTCACCATCTAATTCCTACCTTGGTCCTATGTTAAAAAAGCCCTACATATCATCTGGAAAATAATAATGTAGTTTAAAACAGTACTTAACACCAGAGATAGGTTTGAGGACTGACTGCTTTTCTTAAACCTGATCCTCTGAATTACAGACAACATTCAAACTGCATTAAAACTGTTATTTTCATGACAGCAAATAACTCTGAGCTCATGTATTAATCTGAAACTCTCATGTACCACAATGCCCCAAACACATAGCTGTCAAACAGATTATTTCTGTGATTGATATAAGATGTATGGATATGACGTAGAGGAAAGGCTGCATTGTGGGACAAATGTCCCTGAGCTTTTGCTACTATCGTTCCCAGAGAATTGGTATACATTCAAATTGCTTTATCTTGGTATAATAAGGTGCAGAATTTCAGGAGAAGCCTTATTAACTCCCATAATAGAAAATATATGATTTTTTTAGTTACCCATGTAAATAAATATACAGACAAACACAAATACCTAGAAAGGCAAAAAATTATGTCTTAGCCATAATACAATAGTTAGTCATATTCTATGCATTCTACTAGGAGTAAAGGGTTTCTGTAAAAATTCAAATATTTGAATATGTACACCCTTTGGGAATTTCCCTGTTTAAATATTTGTGCTTAGTAAGAAAATGTTGAAGAAATTTAAGAGTAGGCATTACATTTAATGATGTTCCTGTATTAATAAAAAAACAAACAACCAAAACAAACAAAAACCTCTACAAAATCTATCACACATATCAAAAATTTCCCATGATAAAAAGGGGCTCTAATAGCCTAGGTTCTCCCTTAGAAGAGGAAGTAGGTTTGTAACACTGTCAAATGATATTAGCTCTACATTATACTCATGTCAGTTTCCTGAGGAAATAAAGGCTCATATTTGCCATCAGGGCTGAGCAATGTCCTTCTTCACAATTTGTTCCATTGAAATGAATTGTTATTTTGCTAGGAAGAATTTTAGGCTGCCCTAGTCTGTATCTATGTGGTAAGTGGAAAGAAACAGTTTACCTTTCTATTGATTCCTTCAGGATGCTACCATTAAACTTCAGTGACATTAAGTATATATAATTTTTTATTATTTTAGATGATAAAGTTACATGCTACTTTTCACAACATTCATCCATAATTTCACATTTCCTTTGGCATTATAGCTTTAAATAGTACAAAGATACATGACATTTAAGACTCAGAAAGACCTCTGGCCTTTGACCTTAAAAGATCTTTATGTGGAGTTCCATGGTGCATTGATTTTTGACAGTACAGTGACAGAGCCGTACAAAAAAGGTATTCATATTGACCAAGTCAGTAGATATTTCAGGTCAAAATGTCAGCAGTTGTCTTTTTCAGCTGACATCCTGGTCTGAGAAAGTTGGATTTAACGTTTACTTGACTCTCATATTTTGATTTCTTGCCATACATGACTGTGCCATTAGCTCCCTGGAATGCCTTTCAGTTTCTTCCTTGAAAAATGCTAAGTAAGTTCTCGCTTTACCTATTGACTGAATAAGAATACAAAAACAACAGACAGCTGTGAGGCATCTGCGTGTCACACAAACACTGTTGGCACAGTTCCTGCATTCAAGAGATCAGCAAGAGCCTAGTAAATAAGCTTTCTTCACTAAAGACCACTTTTGTCCATGATCATTGAAGCTGTGCTTTACTCATACATCCTCTGAATTCCTCTTTTCTTCAGTAATCACACATGCCTGGCATGACGGCTGATTCTATTCTACAGTCCTGGGCCATGTAATTATGTGAGTAATTGGCAGACAAGATGTTGTGAATACCTGAATCCCAGGTTAATTGAAACTAACACCTGCCTGAACTGTGCTGTTGTAATGGATGCAATAATACAACCAGATCAGGTCCTACTGAGTTGCATAATCTTTTCAAGAAAGGGGTTTTGATCTCCCTCCTTTGATTTGAGGGCAGTGGTAAACTAAAGTATTATGCCTTTGTTGAAGCTTATAAAAGATGAATCTGAAGCTGAAAATGAAGATCCTTCCAGTTAACCTTCATTGAGAAAAATCAGTGAGCACATCTCTTTTGCATCTTTCAGTTAGAAAGGAAATAACTGCTGCAGCTGTCAACACGACTGTAGTTAGCAACAGCATCACAATTCACCCGAGAATAACCCAAGTTGTTACCCAGGTAGTACAACCTGCAAAACTTGGATTAGCGAGGTACAGAATGGCCAAAATTACCACTGCCATCACTGAACATCCCAGGCTGTTCACGCCTTAGGGCACTGCTGAGATGAGGTTGTTCTAGATGGCACGAGGCTGATTTTCTGTTGTCTTGTTCTTCGTACCATCAGCTCACAGGCAACGCGTCCCAGTGTTTCCTGAGTTACTTTCTTCCTGACAAAATGCTGAGAATGGCACATCCCTACAGCACTGGCAGACCTGTCAGAAGAGCAGACAAAGCATTGCAGCAAAGAATTCCACACCATAGAAAGACCACAAGAACACATATCCTTCACTCAACAAAACCTCTCAGGAAAACACAGCTTTTCTTGTTCTTTAGTGAAATCATGGCGCTTTTTTTTTTTTTTTTTTAAATCAAATCTTATAGACTATTTGAAACACAGCTTTTATCTGATGTAACTAGTTTCAGGGAAGTATTTCAGTTCAAACAGATCTCTGTTGAAAGAGTGTACTGGGTCAGTGCAAAAACTGGAAGCAGTTTGGCAATAGAACCTGGTAGATAGATGGATGATAGATAGATAGATATAGAGATAGGGATAGATATATATGAAAAAACTAATGTTGCACAGTTGCTTGCAAGAGCAGAAGACAGTGCTTGATGATCCAGAAGGTCCTGTTCTCCTAAGTTCAACAAGATATTTCTAAATTAGAATACATGCTGGTTCTACTTATAATGGTGCAAGCTGAATAAAGTCGCTATAACCTTTGTAAATGGAAAGCAAATTTGAAAAAAAAATTAAAAAGCCAAATTGTATCCAGAAGACTGAAGATTTTCAAAAGCCCAGGGTCCTCAGTGACTTATGCAAGTAATCTGATTACAGATTTCTCTGGGAATCGCTTGGCCAGCCCAGCTGCCTCTGAATGTCACAATCAATTTTTTTTGTCTCAGGACTAATGGGGGAAAAAAGATTTCAGGAATGAAAAGATTTTACTGTAATGACCTGAAGCAAATGTGAGAGCAAAATGCCTGCCTTAGAAGTCATGAGAGGCACAACAATCACAACAATTAATAGCAAGACAGAGAAATGAGGAGAAGGTGGGAGTTGGGAAGTGAGGTTCCCAAATTTCACCTGTTACATAGGCCTCTGTTTAAATGTAATATGGCTGCAAAAGAAAGGCAATATACTTTGGCTGACACCTTTGCAGGGACATTTTGACATGAAAAATCTGATAGTCTTAAACAGGGACAATTACTTAAACATAAGATAAACATATTGCATCTCTCTGGAAATCATATAAGTGTAGAAAGGCTGTAATAAAATTGAAAAAATATTTCATGATAGTAGATCAGTGTGGTTTTAGAAGCTGAGCCGCAAACTTGAGCATGTTTATCAACATAGTATTTTCAAAATCTTTCAGTAAAAGGCTCTATACATCTTACTGTATCATTTTTTCCACCCAACAGGTCTGATTTTTTTTCAAGCTGAGCACTGTCTGAATAGCTTCCTTAATGTCTTTGTTTAGGTCTGGTCTGTAGATCCCACCTTACTCCCACTGATGTTAGAAGGAAACTCTCTTAGCAGACATCCTGTGGGACGACAATACCTAATTCTGTATTTGCTTCCAGATTCTCACATCCACCCCATCAGAAGTTGTGAATTAGTCTTAAATCTGGTAATATATTCTTATTTGTGAGCACAAAGGCTAGTAAAGACATTCCCAGTACTTTTTAAAAGGTGTTTTTCTACTAGGACATTGCCAAATCTCAATTACCTACTCTGGTGTTAAACTTAGGGTATGAAACAGTGCAAATAAATAGAAAATCAGATGAAAACTGTGCATAAATGTAGGTTTAATCTGACTCAGCTGCCTCAGTAAAACTTGCAGGTATCCTCTCCAGACTGGATTTCACTGAGAAATATCTATGGTACATAAATGTCATCTTATCCAATGTGCCATCCTCTCTCACATCATCACCTCTCCTGTAGTAAAGATAGAAGTATGGTCATCCTTTCCACTACACATCATCTGGCAGAAAGCACAGAGAGTAGTGGAAATTAAGTTCTGTAGTTTATATTTGGCTAAGATGCTAACAAAACGCTATGGTAAATTCCCTGAAAGATTTCAAATGCTGAGGTGACAGGCAGTGTGGCTGAGGCAGTGATGGGGGGGAGAAAGACACTGCACTGCTGGGAGAAAGCCATAGCTATGTTTCAGTCAAATCTGACCTACTTTAATGAAATCAGGTCATCTGTGAGCTCTTCATTACCCCCAGACTAAACAGTGCAAAACATAGCAGCCAATGTCTCTGCCTTTTCAGAGTACCGCTAATTCGCATTACAACATTGTTATGTATTCCTTAATATATATTGACTTAGTCATCTCACCACACCAAAGCTGGCAAACAGCACTGGGGGAGGAAGGAAGGTAAACATGATTACTGACTTTGTAAAAAAAAAAAAAAAATAATTAAGTAAATTGCAGGGTAAACACAGCTAGGCCTCCAGAACATGTCCTCAAGGGAATACGGAAACAAAAGGAGGCACAACGGTCTCAGGACATTAGCCATGACAGATGAAGCTCACCTATCACACAGCAAACTCTTAACTGTTACCAGCAGCCTTCACAGACAAAGTGAGGCTGGAGTCAAGCGGAAGCTGGTACTGCAGGCTTACACTCAAATTCCTCTCACTGCTCAGTCTTCTGTAAACTAGGAAGGTGACAGATCCATAACAAAAAATACATACTGGCAAAGCTTTAGTGTGATGCCCATGACTGCCTTTCATTTCACACTGAGACAGGCTGTACATATATGTACATGCAGCTATGGATGTGTCTTCACATATATTTTATTACGTAGAGGCGTGAATCTATTTGTTCTTACACCAGTATGTCTGTGCTCGACATTAATGTACATTGAGCTTTTTGCACTGCTTTTAGACCTTAGAAATATATATACCTGTGTATCTCTAGTTGCAAATACATATTGAAACAGCTAAATGTATAGAAAGAAACATCTAAAGAAACATCTAAATGTATATATGAATTTTTTCATATATATATAAAAGCATATTCAGCAACAGACACATCCTTTTGAGCATCACACTAAACCTACACTATTTACAGTATGCACATTTCTCTATCATGAATAAAGTGTATATGTATTAAAGGCTAGTATGTTCGAAAGAGAAACATTTCCCTCTTATTAAAAGAATTAATATGCTTTATTTCTACTTCTTATCACAGAAGTGTAGCATTTACAATTTCTGTTCAGCCCTATAAGAAGAGTAGAGTATTTATGTTCACTTTGGTTTGGAGACTTCTACATGAGGGCATCTGATTCCATGAGAGATATGGAATCTAGTGCCACAAGGAATGACATCCACTCTCCTGCTGTAACTCCGATAAGCCACAGGTCAGCACAGGTCCTGTGCCATGCCTGCAGCCTTGTGTGGACATCTTTGGCACCTCTGCTCATCTCAAAAGGCACTGTGCATTTATTCATGGGCAAATGCATTGGGCCCTTGCACTACTTTACCAGTAGACACCTATCACTACAAACATTTTTAATGCATCCCGATGATTGTCTGCTTTATTGGTAAATCTATTTGGTACTTACTACAGAATGCTCTTTCTTCACCTACTATCTCATTGTCCAAATTATTTCTCAGCCTGTCTCTGTCACCTCAGTACGTGGCTGAGTGTATTTTGCCTGGCCCAATGGAGAGGTCAACAGCGCAGGAGTCCACAGGTGCCAATGCTTTAGACAGAAGTATTTAGGTGAAACGAAGACTTACAGAGATGACAACTTACCACAGTCCCAAGGCCATGCCAAACTTTCTTTGGCAATGCTAAGTTAATTCAGGGGGTTCTTGTCTCTTTCACTTTTATCTATTTGTTCCTGTTTCTGTTTCATTCCCCGCCTTGTATTGGGAGAAATGATGGCACGGCTATGCAGGATAACCACTAATCCAGAGCTTGGATAAATATCTAACTATTTCCCATGGAAACCAGGATCATACATAGAAATGCTCCTCAAATTCCGACCATTCATTATATAGAGTCATTATATTTTTAAATCATAATTTTGATGGCTGGAACTAGGAGGAGGGGCAGCTCTTAGGAGTCCAGCTGGCTGTGACAGACTTCGTGCTTTCTGATTAAGGCAAAATAGAGTAGCCATATTTTGATTTCTTGCAACATGTGGAAAGCTATTCCCTTCTATCTTCTATTTTCTTACAACATCTGCTGCTGCCCAAATTGCTCATTTCTTCTCATTCTAGCCAGCTGAAACTTCTGTGTCATCCATATGGTGATTTTAAACTGACAGAGAAGCAGGACTGAGAGAAGTAAGGGAAGGGTGACAAATAGAGGAACAGGTAACTTTCCATGAACTTTTAATAGAGAACACATGACAGTGGATAAAATATTGCAAAAAATGTACATCATACAGGAAGTCTGATTTTTTTTTTTTTTTTTTTACTAAGTATAAATAACAACTAAAGTCTTTCGTTCCTTTTCTTAAAAAAGCTGGTGGTAGAAACTGCTGAGTCTCCTTTATAGGCTTGCAGTGATCCCTTCTCTGAAGGAGGCAGTAGGAGGGTAGGAGAGGTTTAAAAGCTAGGGTAGGACAGTAATTATTATCTGTAAAGACCAGCTGTAAGTAGCGTACTTAATGGTGGGATTTGGGCAGACAAATATTGACAGCTCACTGATGTTGCTAAGCTAGCTGAAGGGCTGGAATGTGCAGTCACACAAAAGCCTGCCGTGGGACAACCCCTAGCACCGCTGAGCCAGCAGCACCTATTGGTGCTTCCATGTGCATCAAAGCAGAGGGTTTTCTTGCTCCTTTCAGTGGGAGAAGTCTTTGCTCAGTTATGGTAGTGCTTGTTGCTTTTCCTGAGGAAGGAGCTGAAGAACAGGATTGAGACAGTGATTTTTCCCTCAGAGGAAGCTGAGGCTGAGCTGCATTCTCCTCTGCCGCAGGGAAACGCCTAACACGCTGCTAATCCCTGCAGGAGCAGAGCTCACCCTGGCCCTGCATGTGCTGCAGCTCCCACCGAGCCTGTCTGGATCCACATCGTACCCAGACTCACATCCCACCTCACCTCAGTTACTGGGGAATTTAACCCCTGCAGCCTGGGGGTCTAAAAGTGAGGTCATTAATGGAGTTTTGTCTTGTTACCAAAGCTGTGAGGAAAAAACAAAAATGATGCAAGGTAACTGTTGGTGCCTCAACATCATATCTGGAGCTCTACCTTATAACTCAGCATGTGCAGTGATCTGCTTTGATTCTCCACAGCTGAAACTGAGTTATGCTTTCCATGCACTGTCACTGACATAGACTACTCATATCTAAACTTTTCTGTTAGAGGTTTTAACCTTTAGATGCTTTCTCAAAATGAGTAGATTTATTTCAGTTTGTATATTATCTTGAAGTAAATAACCAACTGAGAAAATGAGGATTTTAGCGCTGAGGAAATCCCATTATAATTTTTTCTGAAAAGCAATTTGTCTTATATTCCAGTATAAAATTTACATCTAATTTCAGGCTTCTTTGGACCACATAAAGGTTAATCAAACATTAAAAGTGGATATGAAGGGTTCCATCAAATGCCAGTAGCCCGGCCAATGTCCATACCAGCAGTCAGAATTAGTAGCTAGGTCTGATTTTCTTAAAAACTGGCAAGAAAATTTCATTGTGAAGCTTCACACCCTGAGTTACAGCTCACTAATCCCTTGAGCACAGTTTAGGGTGTCTCCACAGAATGTAATTGAGCCCATGTAATGCTATTGGAAATTGCAGGAAAAGAAACTGCAATAGTCTTCATACATATCTTCTGTCAAATTAATCATGAATTAATTTGGTTCAGAGATACCAAATGTCAAAGATCTTTTTTTTTTTTTTTTCATTTTACTATAGCCCAGGTATGTACAAGCATTTCTGTAAAAGCTTGTGTATCTCTGAGAAGAAAAGACAATGTTGTGCATACAACTTTATTCAAAGTAAAATCCAGGCAAACCTAAGGACCCACTTATAACAAGGCAGATGTTCATAATTTTAATTTTATTATCTCCAAACAGTAGTGTTTGGTTCAATACATAAAAAGCAATAAATCAGGAAGTGTCATGACCATGAAAAAGTAAAAAAGAAACATGGCAAAAATCTGGGGAAAACATTTCTGATTTAGATTATCTGTGGCTTTTCTGACTTGTGCCTCAGAGATGTTCAGGCTGTGTATGGTATGGGCAGGGTTTCAATGGCTATAGTCTGTTATGAGCACACCAGTGGATTAGATAGCTGGGAAGAAAAGAGAGAAGTCAGAACTGTGCAGTCTGGAAATTTCCTGAAGGCAACAAGCAGCAGATACCATTGAACTACAGAATAACGACACCAGGTAGAAAATCTAATCATATGTAGAAGCATCAAACCATACATAAAGTGTGGAGAACTTTGCTGAACTAAACTGAGGCCAAAGAAGTGCCACATAATTTCTATCATAATTTGTAGTTCAAATCCCCTCTAGGACTTATCTGACAGACTTATAGGTTTACATCCACAATAATTAAGGAAATTCCATGGGATTTTGATTGAAGTTATTATATATGCTAGCAACAATACTATGCATATGCATGGAATTATTGTGTACTCACAGCATTTACTGCAAACATAATTCTCTGCAGTAATGTGTAAACATTACCTCACATCACCACTGTGGACTGGGTTTGCAATCCACCCAACAATTCCCACAAAATCATTTCTATGTAGCTTCTGTAGGAAGAGAGAACATCTTAGCATATTGTAGAAAGATGCACTGGCTCATGTGATTTCCTCCAGGCAAATGGAGTAAAATGAGGTTGGGAGGGAAGAAACACCAAACCCTGTGCAGACTGAGGCAGACATTATTTACAGTGATAATTCTTGCCCAAGAAGATGAGTCTGTCTGAGCTCTGGAAACAATGGAGAAAGCCTTGGGATCTCCAGAGATGGCTCAGAGCATGAACCATGGAGGTTATTAATTACTTCCAAAGGGTGCTCTCTGTATTGACCCCAAGATACACTTAGCTTCTGCCAATATGTTCTGCACTTTATGCAGAACTACCTTGAAATGAAGCTCTTTAATCTTATTAAACAAAATAAAATAACTTGAATTGGATAGATATGACCCCAAACCAAGAATTTTATTTTGATTTTGCTAACATAAATATTTGATTTTCAGATTAAACATTTTGCTTTTCAGGTTAAAGCTCATAATAGGGAAAAATTCAACATAGATATCTCTGCAATGAAAACACACGTGTTCTAAAAATAATTTCTTTTTTTTTTTCTGCCTGAATGTTTCTGATCAATACACAGCAATGGTGTATTCAAATACACAGGAGTATATCCATTAGATGCATGCACATAATCTCATATTTATTCACTCTTTGGAAAGCTATCAACAATCTGCTAGCTGATAGGTCAGGATTCTTCATTTCAGCTAGCTGAGAAAGATGTTAAAATACGGGAAAGCTGGAAAAAATTCATAAAAACAAGCACAAAAAAGACCTCTTCCTTTCTTGGTATGTAAAGAAAATGCTAAATAAACAACTTGCAAACTCAGTAACAAAAGTCAGCACTTAAATCTGTGTGAGTTCTCCCTTTGTCTATTTATTTTTCTGTCTCCAAATATTATATGCAAACTTCAATACAAAGCCAAGAATTAGGTTCCATACATGGAAATGCCTTGGTGATTGTGAAAAATAATGCTGTGGTGTCTCTAGTTGGGAGGTTTGGAAGAAAAAGAATTAAAAAAAAAAAAAAAAAGGAAAAAAAAGAAACTGTTCCACTTCATCTAGCAGTGCTGCAATACATCACTCCAATTAAATCCCAGCCAATAAGCAAAGGGACGTGTTAAGTAAAATTCATGAGCTTTGAATGCATGTGAATGAATATGCCAATCAGAATCAATGCCACCCATTCATCTGGTGTAACACCATGGTGATGACAATGAGCTTGAAACCAGCCTTTGTTGTCATCAGCTGTGCAGTAGTTGCCACAGCCCCAGTCTGGATCAAATGTGTGGGACATTTAAATCTTCAGCATGGCACCAACACACAGAACATCTTATTCATGCCAAACAGGAGCTATAATCGGACTCCGAGTAAATAATTCAGGATCAGTCCCTTACAAGGCACGAATTACCTTCTTTTAAAATGACCAAAATGCTGTTCCTCTCTTGCTTGACTTTACTCCACGGACACAGGCACAGCATTTTGTAACCATGCAGTGTACTTGTCCCTTTGGAAAATCTGTTGCTATATTATTGTCTGTAACTGAGCCTTCTCTGGGTCCTAACTGATACTGCACTAAGGAATATCTTTGCAGAGACCCTGTATATCAGCCCTTTTGAGCACTGCAGTGGCAGATGGCTAGCTCTCACTGCTTTTACAATAACCATTTCATTTGTGATGCTTGACCTGAATTCCATTCCTTGTTTAAAAGTGTGTCTCAGTTCTCAAATGGTATTTCACAGAATTGCCATTTCCATAGTGTTTCCACATGCTGTTCTCCAAATAACACATTTGCCCATAAAACAGGGTGGAAGAAAAGAATATAGAACTAAGTGTCACAATTGAAAATGTTTAGTCTAAGAATACGTGTCCAAATACTGACAGCTTCACTTTTACAGGATTTAAATTACCCCACTGATATTTTCTTATATGTCAGTTTCTATCACTTACAGATCATGCTGTATTTTTAGTGCTTTGTGCTATGAGTTAGTTCTCTTTCTTCCATTGAGTTGTCAGTAGTTATAACATTGTAAATGTGAAATGCTGTGCTAGAAAAACAGGCCTTGGAGTGGTGACATACTCTCAACTCCTCTGAATAAATTAAGCATGCATGCTTTCAGTAATAGATCCACCCATTAATCAGTGTGTTTAAAAAGACGTGACAATCACTGAGTAGAACCGATAGTCCCCCAATTCACCAGCGGATATTACTCATTGCTGAATACTTTCTCTGCACATTTCTCATCTTATTTTTCAGTTCCTGTATAGGAAATTAATCTTAAGAGGAAGAACAAGTCATCTTAAGTAACTTTATTTGGAAAGAGGTTCTTTCTGAGGTTTCTTCTGCAGCCAATTAAAGTCTCAAACAGAGGGAGCTGAAGACATCATTAAAATACACATTTGATTAAGAAATTTTAAACATGAAGCATAGATTTGCAAACAAAACCATGTATCCTTTTGTCATTCCCTTCCATTCTCTGGGCCTGAATCCATAAGGAGGAAATTAAACTGAATAGAGGGAATAAATGTGAGGACCACAAAGAGCTAGAGAAATGATGCTGCAGAAAAGATGCTGTCTGCCCCCATTAAGATTATCTACAACCCTGTATTGTGATCCTTCTGGCAGTGACCTAGTCTTTTCCTACTGGAAGTGACCTGATTTTCTTCTACTGGAATTCTGCAACGTATTTCTTAAGAAAAGAGTTACTTTGCCTGAGCTTTTTTCTGCACCTTGAATTTATCCACAATGGTTCTATGCAACTTTATGCAACAAGCCCAGGTATAACTTAGAGACACACGGCAAAGTGACATTAAACTTTATAGCAAAAGACATATTTGTTTAGACTCAGAATGAATTGCAGATTATTTCCAGCTGTAATTAAACCCAAACTTTATGGCACTGTACAGTCAATCATAACTTAGATTTAAACAAATAATATATCTCAGAGCATACAAGTATTTAGTTCTTTTAAAAAGAGTGATAAGTTGATGTTTTTGTATTGGGACAAAAACTTTCTAATCAATCAATGATAACATTAAAGCATATGAAAATTCTCTGTTGATACTTCAATCCTTTAGATATTACCTGTCTGTTGACCTGGCCAAAAATAATGTTGCCAGCAGACATAAGGGAAGATTGCCCCTCTGTATTTGGTACTGGTCAGGCTGCATCTCAAATCCTGTGTCCAGTTCTGGGCCCCTCACTACAAGAAAGGCATTGAAGTGCTAGAGCATGTCCAGGGAAGAGCAGTGGAGCTGGGGAAGGGTCTGGAGCACAAGTCTGATGAGTAGCAGCTGAGGAATGTTTGGCCCGGAGAAAAGGAGGCTCAGGGGAGAGCTTATCACCCTCTACAACCACCTGAAAGGAGGCTGTAGCCAGGTGGGGGTTGGTCTCTTCATCCAGGCAACTGGCAATAGGACATGAAAAAATAACCTCAAGCTGTACCAGGAAAGGTTCAGGTTGAACATCAAGAAAAATTTCTTCACTGAAAGAGTTGTCAAGTATTGGAACAGACTGGCCAGGGAAATGGATGAGTCACCATCCCTGGCGGTGTTCAAGAAACGACTGGATGTGGCACTTAGTGCTATGGTTTAGTTGATGTGGTGGTGTTCAGTCAAAGCTTGAACCTGACTGTCTTGGAGGTCTTTTCCAACCTTAATGATTCTCCAATTCAACAACTCCATGACCTTCAAAGACCCAGAAAGCTCTCTGTTTCCCAGTGAGTATAAGGTAAAAGAAATCCCAGAACCATGATTCTTTTTCTCATGTTTATCCTCATGCAGCCACTAAGTAAAATGAAAAGCTGACAAAAATTCAAATGTTACCAAGAAATAACGTGTATTTCTCCAGCTATTCCTCATGATAAAAATCATGTCACTACCACCAAAGGAAAACTAGTTTTAAGTCAGTTGAGGAGAATGCAGGTACTCATGGTGAGGAGGTTCTGAAGTTCATTTCCTGATGCAATTTATTTAAGAGTACATATCTACCTTTTATACACTTGGACCACCCGTGGGAAGCTATTGGAAAGCTCCTGATCTCTTTACTTTCAACTAGTTATCACATTAAATATATGAAAAATATTCTGTCCCCCCATCGAGGACAGAATATCATCCCAAAAATGACCACACCTTTTGCAGACACCAGGATAACAGTAGCACAACCAGCATGAAGCTACGAAAAAGTCCAGGTCAACTCTTGTTGCTCTCTGCTCTGTCCCACAAGCTGTCACAGGCTCCTTGGACCTTTCATCTATTTTTTCCACCAAATAAATCTTAAGGTTTTGCTTCTTATCATCAAGAAAGCATTGAGCTCATACCAGATTAGTTGTTGTACAAAGGCTCTGGTCTACAGCTCTTCTATCAGGAAACAGAATATGGTACATGAAATTTGTTTTGGTATTCAGAAAGTTTTGCAGGAACTAATTTTTTATGCTATTCTATTTGGGTTTTGCAGTAATAGACTTTGGCCTGAGAGGCAATTACTTTCAGTTATACCTAAGAGGACTGATGGGAAGTAAGTCACAAATTTTGTTGCTTTTTGTGGGTTGCTATGGTTTGAACGTCCATTCAATGAACTAAGAACCTTCTTGTATTTGAAAATACATGACCAATTAGATAGGAATCTGGATGGAATTAGACAGAATCTGTCTTTCCACAAGCATATTTTAATAATACATTCATACCGAGGATTTGAACAATTTTAAATGTCACAACTTTCACACTAAATCTTACTTTCAGGCAGGTGGTCAAGGAAATTTAATTGCATTTAAAAAAACCAGATTTTACACAACTTAATAACAAGTTGCATAGTGGGTATGCAGAGGCAAATTAAAAACAAAACAAAACCCAGAAAAACAATAAGCCCACAATAGCTTTTCAAACTTGTCATAATTATATCAATAACTTTCTTCAGTAAAGGTGAAGCTATAGTTCCATCTTTTGACTCATTCAACCTTGGAATGTCTTACAAAAAAAGTATAGAAAACAATTAACACTAAGCAGAGTGATACTTTATGTATTTTACTGGGATACTTGTCTTTTGGTATGAATGAAAAAGTCCAAACTCATCTCTATATGTCTGCCAACTAGCCACAATTTTCATTGGTAATGACTAAACCTGGAATTTTTGAAAAGTCTCTGAAGGAAATATACAGACGTATATTAAATTTTAAAATCTGAGCTTCTTTTGCTGCTTTGGGAATTTTGAAAAGGGACTGAATCTGAAGCTACAGCTGAGAGGTGCTGCATTTATGTTTAGTATAATTGTCAACATTAGAATAAATGTGATATAACTTATGAGTTAAGAGCTACTGTTGGGGTATTTCTTTTATGGACAATGCAATCACAAAATATGTTCACATCACATTTGCAGGGTGTTTTTAAGATCAGCAATACACATTTTTAGATCAGAAGATTTAGAATCAATACTCTGCAATCACAATAGTGTTCATATATAAAGAATTAGAAAATAACATGGCATTATTTAAAAAGCATAGCAAGTCACCAATTATTTCAGATTTAGGGTGCTGCTTATGGGCTTACTTGAGATGTAAGCAAATAAGTGCCAACTAATTAGAGTCTGTGACAGTGTTCAGTACCATCTCTTTGATCTTTCACTAGTAGCTGACAACAAAGCACACATACTCACAATGCTTTAGTTTCAGTCAAGTGATCAGCAAAACATGTTCAGCTCATTTAAATAACAGAAGCTGGTAAAATACAGCTATCTTTTATAGCATTAAGCAAAGATTTGTGTTCAGATGACAGCCTCTCACATTTATAGAACACATAACTTTGAGTCATTTGCATCAGACGGGTAACTTGAGTTAAACTTAAAAATGGACGAAGCCACAAGCCAGAAGCTAGAATAAATTCCACAATAACTCCCCTGATCAACCCTTGGTACTCTGGCTATTTAAACACAGATATACCATTGAACACTGTCACACAAACATCTGGGTAGAAAGGCTCACTGTGGATAGTTCACTAACAGAAGATGCACTTGTTTCAACTATATCAAAATTCAGAGGAAGCATAGACCAACAAAAACTAAGTGATGTATACAGGCAGAATCTAGAGTTCTGAACATGCAGCTATCACACCTTTTCTGAGCTGGAGTGTTGGGATTTTTTCTCTGCATGTGTATATAAATTTTTAGGACTTAGTAAAAGGAATAGCTATTTGTCTGTGAAAATGGGAGGTTTATAATATCATTAACAATATATGCAGTGACATGCTCAGTTTAAAAGTTTACAATTTTTAATACAATTTTGGAATGGCATAATTAAAAAAAAAACCCTTTTTTACCTGTGTCATACTTTAACCTACAAAGACAAAACAGTCTTGCTTTTCTATTTTCTTTTTTACTCCTTCAAGTATTTTGGATTACTAGGATTTTGTGGTTCTCTGCTAGGAGCCGAACTGTTGAAAGGAAGCAGAAATTTAAGTATACTGCTGTTCTAGTTCAGTGGAGCGCTTGGAGTTAAATCCTACCCCTAATTAACGACCCAAGTTGAAGCCATGCCAAGTACTCAGTAGAGTCGACTTAGAAAGGAAAACTGTGGACAGACACTGATTTTATCAGGTGCTGAGGACCATGTGCTGGGGAGAACCCTGGCAGCCCTGTGCTGCAGCAGTGGTCTTCACCTCTGCTGATCCCAGACTATTTTCTGAGTTTGTGCCAGTGCCAGTGATGGTTCAGCTGACAGGACAGCAGAGCTTAGCAAGTCCCAGTGCTCAGGCCTGAGCACTGTCAGAGTTTAATCTGCTCATATGGAATTAGCTTGTGTGCATCCATGGGCACAATGAGAAAAGGACACGAAACTGGTAGGTAGTTTTTGGCACCCAAAAGTTTAGAGTCTTAGACCTAAAGAATGTCTAATTGTGTGTCTGCTACTTCCAGGAAATAAGCATGCTCTCCAGAGTGAAAAATCTTGAAGAAACTCTGAGATTTGGCTGTTCAGAGACACATAAGGGTGCTTTGCTTTCTGTTTAATTTTATGCATTATCTTTATTTTTCCCATTTCTTCTTTCCATGATTCGGAGTGCCCCTCTAATGTCCCAAAAATAAGCACACTCCTCTCCTTAGGCAGTACCCTGTAACTTACAGAGCATGACCTCCCTCCACAACCCCGGTTTTGTTTGTGAACTGGCTGATACTCTGCATTAAAGCCATGATTGATCATATCATCCCTCGCTCTGACTGTAAGAGTGCCAAGGACAGGAGACAGCTGCTCCTGGGGACACCAACTCCCCAACCCCTGATGTAACATGAGTGATGCCTAGAGAGGCTACTTGGAACAGAGGCTAGACAGTGTTAAAGGAATAAAGTACGTATTAAAAAGGCCTTCAAAGGATACACCTTGGGCAGTACAAGAGCCCAGCCATGGCTCTACCCAAGATGGACACAAGATGGATGACGGGTCACAAGTTTTCACACTTTTGTAAGTTTTGTTCTATTTAGATATTGGGGTTAATTGTCCAATTACAGCTTTAGCTTATGAAGTCCGATCCTCCCAGATTGCGCTCCTCAATTCGCTGTTGTTCATACTTTTTGGGCCTGAAGCTGTAATGGTGTCCTTGGGTCTTGGGCTGGAAAAGGATTGTTTTGTCTAACTACCCTGTGAAAAGAACTTGCTAACACTTTATATGAAGTTCAGTCACACACCAATGCAGTACAGAATCAGGAAAATATGAAAGCTAAAACTTAAGGCATCATGAGAGATGGCAGTGTGACCCCCATGCCGTGCCTTCTCTCATATGGCGGTGCCCAGCCCTGAGCTCCTCCCAAGATTGTGTGCAGCACACATCACACAGTGTGTGCAGGAGAAACTGTGCAAGGATGGATGGTGCATCAGATGGGTTCAGAAACACGTGGAACATCTGTGGAATAAGGGTTCTGAAAGTCCCCCCACCTCCTTTTATGAAATATGTTCTCCCACATTCTTCCTCTTTGATTTCAACAAATCTTAGATAATTTTTGTAAAAGGAGGGTTCATTTCAAGAAAAATAGTCTTTCTTCCCCCTCTCCTGTGGCCTGGGAAGTGGAGCCTAAGGGTCATATTTTCTATGCAGAATATTAGTAGCCATATCATGTAAAATCAAAAGTTCATCTTGCCCAACATCCCATTCCCATCAGTGGCAAACAACAATAACACAGAAAGAATAGTAGTGAAAAATATATCTAATTTCCTACAGCAAAATCTCCCAACCATCAGTGGTTTAATGGTTCTTTGAGACCCAACATCTCTGAAATGGTAATGCTGCAGCTTGCAAGAAGGTTACAAAATCATGTATTAGGCACAGGTATAGCTCAAGGCATTATTACTTACATGCAGACATAGGAAGGAGATAGGTGGGTACTTTGCTCAAATACAGTCCCTGGTTTTATTAAGCTTTTCTGGGTAAAATCACACATTTTAACGCTTTTTTCAAGAATTTCTTATTTTGATCTAGCTTAGCCCAGTTCCAAACTGATTTAGTAAGCTTAGCCTAAGCAAAAAGAAATTTGAGTCTTTTCACATTGGATTAACCAAACTAGTTGAAAATTATAATTTAAATTAAACTGCTGTACCATTTTAGATGTAGATGTGTAACTGAGAGAACACGGCCTCAGGCACCTGTTAAAATATCCAGCTAATCGCAGTAGTAAGATGACTAGCCCAGCCCTGAACCACAACATGAATTAGTCTATCAGCTCTCATATTTAATCAAAGCAAAACATCACGTTATTTTTTTCAGCCACAGAATATAACACACAGCCTCAAACCACCGACTAGCAATAGACCAAGGAAATAACTGCCCTTCTTAGCTTGTTCTGAAGACACCAAGACCATCCGCTTGAAGAAATATGTGGAAGTTGAACACAAGCTACCAGCACAGGTAAACTTTCCTTTTCCTTAAAAGAATGAATTTATTAGAGAAAAAAAGGGACACAGATTCTGCCAGAAGAAAGACTGGAGCTTGTTGCAGCAGTCCTGTACCCCACTCCAGTCTTCCTGGCAAAAAGTCTTTTGTTTATTGCTAACACAATTCACAGCAATACACCAACTTACATGGAGCTGCACAGGCTAATTCCCACTTCAGAGACCTGCCACATCAATTAAGAGATGGCTTATGCTTTCATTCTGAAACCTGAAATGCCACGCTAAAAAACTAAGCATTCTCGTCATCACATTAACATTCAATACAGCCTTTACGGCCCTTTTGACATGCCTTAAGGTCATTTACAGTAGTAATAATAACAATGCTGGACACTCAGCCAAGCCAATGTTCAGCTAAAACTACATGCAGAATCCACTGTTCTGTACAGCCACAAGCAATACATCTTTCTCTGTCTGGAAAAGGACAAATTATTTAAAGGATTGGTTTAATACTCAGGAATCAATGTTAAAACTGTACTTCTGTGCTTCTAGTGAAGTAACTAAAAAAATTACTTTAACTTTTCATTTATGATAAAATCATGCTCACTCTCTCTGCCAGTTACTAAATTTAAGTATGTAGGTGTTAAGTGATTTAAATTTCTTAATCTCAAGGATCTTAGTTCAAAGCAAGTATTGCTAGATGACTCTAAAAATTCATTTCAAGTTCTAAGACATTCATTTTCAATGATTTCATGCATATTTTGTTTCTACAACTGAAATTAATATCTTGACAGGCAATAATACTAAGAATTTAAGGAAATTGTATTTTTAAGCACAAGAATTCTTAGGAAATTTAAGTTTAGAAGTTATGTTAATTCTGTAAAGACATCACACATTCACTCTTTCATTCATATAAAATAAAAACAGTTCCAAAATCCCAGCAACTAAAAATTCATAAAAAGCTTCTAGAGACAGACCTGCTAAATGAAGTTTGTTCCTAGAACTTTCAGTGTTAAATGTATCAAGCCCACTTGACAAAATTGCAAATTTCATTCTTTTTCAGGTTTGTGAATACAAAAACGATTTGAATAGATTTTTAAGGTTTTGTTGGTATTTTTTTCCTGAGATATCCATAATTCTTCAAGTAAGATTAAATAAGACTGCCTTTTATAATTTCCCTGTGGTTATATAGCATAACATAGTATTTAGATGATTTTTATGGCTTTTATGACTATAGCTAACCTCTGAATTAAGAAAGTATTTCTTTAAAAAACCTGACCCTACAGAAAATAATTTGACCCTTATAAAACAAGCTTGTGCTGCAATAGAAGCAAATGTAAGCCTACTGGTTCAAAACCAAGATACAAACTTATCTTTCCACTGAAAATTGGACACAAGCAAGGATCATCACCTGGAGATTTCTTTTACAAGCTGGGAAATACGGGCATTTCTGCTGCACAACATGTGGGAATGAGTCTCTTCTCTCTAGACAACAAGACACATGTCCTGGGTACACCAGCCTTGATACCAACGGCCAACAGAATAGCTGCAAGCAGTCAGTTCGCTAGAACTTCTGGAAGCTTTTATGGAACTGGCAAGATAATCATGTCCTGTACAGAAAAAAGATAACATTCTGATAAATTCACCCCAAATTCAGCCAGTGAGGCCATGTATCTGAGCAGGGTTTAAAAAGACAGCTCTTTCTTCATAACATACCTTGTGGAAAAGCTTGTCTCAGTGTTGCTGCTTCCATCTTCCCAAAAACTCTACTGAAAAAATAAGACATATTGGAGTCTTTCAAACAGTTTGCTCAAGATTGTCCAAGTTAGTTTTTAATATAGGGAGCACTGGAGTTGCCTGGCAAAAGGAATCCCTGTCAATCTGGGTGGAAATAGTTGTATTTGCTGTTCGTTTTTGCACACTGAGTTTCTTGAAATGTTAGGGGTCCAACAGCTGAGGCTGAAGGTAAGCTAAGCAGCTGCAAACAGCTTTGCTGTACTCATGAAGAATCAACAGCTTATCACATTAGCAGTTGTGAGTCATACTCTTAATGTTCCATTTGCATTTGCTGTTACTGGGTATGGACATTACGTTCATATCACATTAGTATATTAATATAGCATTGGTTGAAGATTTTCACACTGGTCCAGCTATCTGTGCTTTGTAGTACTGTGAGGCATCCCCTAGTTCTTTATATGATTCCACTCTGACCTAAATTATACCTTTTCCACGAGGCAGAAAAGGAAAAAGGAAGAAAAAAACTAAGTACATAAAAGAATGATTAAATGGCCTAGAGCCCTTCCATCTAGAAAGGAGAGAACTAAACAGGGAACATGATGGAGACCTGAAAGTCCAGAGTAGCTGCAGGTTTTTCTGTTGTGTTCCTTCTAAAATAAGAACTAGGAGTCCCAACAACCTAAATTCAATATTTATAAGCATTTCAGAAAAAAGTTTTAATCATCTTCAAATAGGGTGTAATGGATGTTAAATAAATCACACGATATTGTAGAGTAAAATGGAATGGAAAAAAAAAAAGCTTTCAGGGATTATCACTACAGACACACACATACACTCTCACAGATAATCCCCAGATTTTTGCCCTCAGAAGCTCCTGACTATCAAAGTGATGGAGGGAGTAAGAACATTCTGAGGAAATATTCTGTATGCTTATTCTATGCTTTAAATTTTTCCAGATCAACCATTTTTGGTCTCAGTAGAAGAAAAGAAGGCTTTAGATTGATCTAGAATGACCAATATTTATGAAAGTGCACTGCAGCAAGATACAACAGCTGAAAGTCCCAAAATCTGTCCCTCTTACACATCTTCCGTGTGATCTGACAAAACTTCCATCAGATCCATTCACAGGCACAAATGGTGTCTATTTTCATACTGAAGTCTCAGGGAATGAAATGTCTGGTTGCTATTTGTAAACCTGAAAATCAATCACTATTATGCCAGTTGCAAATTTTGCAATAAAAATCTTTCATAGCTGCCCGACATATTGGTGAGCTACAGTCTCCAAAGCTCTCAGATACACTCAGGTGTTCAGACTTTGGACAGAAAAGCACAAATCTTACAAAACAGGCATACTGGGTTCTGCTTCATCCCATCCTGTGTGTCTGACTCCAGAATGGACAAGCTATGAGTGCTCTTAGTGGATCATCTGGAATTTGTGTTACAAGGGAAGTAGATGTCTGTGTTTAGATGGCAACACCATGGAATAGGAAATCCTATATTCACTCCTGACAGTATTTACAATATATGACTGGCAGAAGATGATTCATTTCAGCCAGTTAACCTGGTTCTGCAAGGAATTTGCCATATCAGATGTTGAGCATTTTGGTCTTGTTCAGGGCAATTTCTGAAGGCTATTGTATTAATTATTATGGATACTCAGATAGAGGTTGAACATGGCAGCCTGAAAGTAAAGAAGCACCTGGTAAGCAGTCCTCAGTTAGTCTCTTTCACCACAAGGTAATTACTTATCCACCTCTTTGGCTGCAAAAGCTCTTAGGCAAGTCTTGATCTTTTTGTATGCTCTTAGTGTTCAGAAGATCCTAATCTCTTGCCTCCCAGCAGCTTCCTTGAATTATCTGTAATGAGTGAATCAGTTTTGTATTTCTAAGTCAGGAAAGACAGCTCTTCCTCAAAGGTCATGGTTACTACTTCCATATCCTCTGGGCTACGACTAGATGAAGAATTTTTTATACCTTTTAGCTTTACCAGACATCACTGCTATCAGATATTGCGCTGACAGCAACCAGTAAGAAAAGGAGACTTTGTAAACCACTGGGGGAATGACTGAGCTAAACGTATCTGAAATAGAGAAACTGCAATATGTTACCATACAGCTCTAGAATTAGAAGTGGTTTATTTCAGAGTACACACATAACACATGATACCTGGATCCTGTTCACAAGCCCATCTGACTAAACATGCTGTCATTGTAGCATATTGTGGGCCCTACAGAAATGGCCATTCTCACTTACTACCACAGCTCCAGTAGACAGTGTTTTGCCTGCAAGCACCAAAGAAATAAGAACGCGTGATGCTAATTATGCCAAGGGATACTCAGCCATTAAACTATTTCTGTTAGGCCCAGCCTATACTATTCAGTGCAATTATGTAAAACAGTGAAATGGTAATTAGTGACAAAGCTTGGTACACGTGAACCTTACAACATGACTTACAAATCTGGAAATAAGATTTCATTAGTCTGTAATTGACCATTAAAGCATGAAATTTTTCTACACTTTCATTTTCCTGAGATTACTCTTGCCATTTCACTAGCAAAAATCAGTTCCTGGAGCTATGACACCACAATGCTGTGTCAGAAAAACTGCAGTAAGAGTTTTCATAGCAGTCAGCTAGACCAAGATTAAGGTTTAAACACTATAAAGTGATATTAAATACCTCCATTTCAAAATATGTTTTTATGCAGTTGTATGGAAGCACTATAGATGAGGATGTTTACTTCAAACAAAAAGTAAAGCTAGCAAGTAACTGAAAATCTAACAGCTTGAGAAAAGAAACAGATGAATGAAAGANAGGAAGGAAGGAAGGAAGGGTTTAATTAATTTTTATATCTGTATGGCAGATTAGCAGTGTTCTTAAGCAATGCCATGTCATTGACAACACTGATCAATTTTGTTTCACACATGGATAGAGGTGAAAGAAGTCAAAAGACCCTGCATTGCTTTTATACAATATTTTTGTACCATTTATAATTTATAGGCATATTTTAGATTTTAAAAAAGTTAAATTGACAAATATTCATATAACTTTTGCTCTTAACCATGTGCAAGCAGTGCCTACCTGTCTGTCTGTGTGCATTTAGTTGGGGAAGCAAGTAATTTATACCAGCATATTTTAAAGCAGTTTTCCTTACAGCTAGCTTAGTCTGACAGTAAAGCTGGATCTTATGATACATCTTCACACTGAGTAATGCTTCGTTCTCTAAATCATAGTAGGATCAGTGATTTGTATTGCTTATGATCTTGCTTAAAGTGGTATTTTTATTGAAAGACAAAAATGTATTAAAAAATGACAACTGGCTTGAATGTACGGGGGAGAGAAAAGTATCACAAAGAATCATGAGACATTTATTAGGAAAAGGTGCTATAAATATTTTTATAGTTAATATAGGTTTTTTCCCACTATGATTAATTTGGTTTTCAGAACAGACAAAACAATCTTTCAGTGATGATCTTTCAAAGAATAAATATACAAATCTACACTTGCTACAGGAGACAGAAGTATACATATATGTAGAAATAAAAAAAAATAGAAGATATTTCTTTGTGTTTTTGAACAAAACTGTGCAATGCATAAGATGATTCATGAGTGCAACTGAAAGAAAAAAAAGACAGCCAATTGGAGAAAGATTTTTAATGATACCTGGCAAGTACTGATCTTAAAAATGCTCTGATCTGATATACTGATCTTCATTAATGCTCTCAAACAAATTGAAAGCAGCATGTTGATAAACTCATGATTCATTTCACTTTAGGAGGTACATGTTAGCACAGAAGAATGATGTACAAAACCTACAGAGATTAAAAAAAAACCACAAGTGACTGATAAATTCATGTTAGCATTTCTCAGGGAAAAGAATCAGAAATATAAAATATTCAGTGGGAACAGAAATCTGGAAAATAATGCTGTCAACAAGCTAGTAAGTAACAATTATATGGAAAATTTCATTACAAAAGTTGTGAATATACAGCAGCTTGGCACAGTGTGCAGACATGTCTGATCACAGATGACAACACTTCCACGTGGCTCCTGTCCAATCATACATACAGATCATTATTATACCCTCATCCCACCATATCTAATGAAAACCTGGGTTTTTCACCAACAAAAGGATGTTGGGGAGACTGTGTTTTTTTAATGCTGTCCTGTTTCTCAGCACTGATGTGCAGAACCCTCTTTCCTTGAGCAATAAGGAATCAAATTAACAAACCACTCACCAAACTTCAAAGACCATTTTGAGGCCAGCACCTGTTTGAGGACTACTAAAATTTTCTGTAGGCCATTGACTGTGCTCACCAGCTGTGCTTACGCTAGCAAATTTAGCCAGTCCAGGGTGCAGATCTGCAGTAGTCCAATCACAGCCATAACACTACAAAATTACGGAATGATTAAGGTTGGAAGGGACAATGGAAGGCCAGCCTCCCTGCGGAAGCAGAATCCCCTGGGCACATTCCTCAGGGTTGTATTCAGTGTTTGCATGTCTCCAGGGAAGGAAACTCCACCACTTCTGTGGTCAGTCACCCTCACAGAAAAGAGGTTCTTGTTCATGCATGGTCTCTATAGTTCAGGTTGTGGCAACTAAACGCTGTCCCGGCCAACACCAAGGCTATTTCAGGAGTTTGCATGGCCCAGGGACCCTTCCCAATACAGAATTTTGATACAGTCAGTATATTCTCAGCATTCAGCTGTATGGGTAAGAACTATGCCATGATTAACCTCAGGACCAGAACATGGACTGTTTTATTATTTAAAATAAATCTAGACATGTGCTCAAAGGTCTTCGGCTTCAGACTGCAGGCATTTTCCCCTGCTTCCTCCTTCTTCCTAAAAAATATTGTTTAGCTATACACTTTCTATGTCTTTCACTACCTTGTCTTCCACTCATCTCTGCCATGCAGCTTTTGCTGAGGGTATAACAGCTATACCAGATTTTTGTTATCAATCATCTATTTGCTTGTTCCTTCGTAGCACTTAGACATTATACCCACACATTTCTAGGGTGCCTTGACACAAATCCACCATTTTCAACAACACTGAAATTCCAAATAATCACCTCTCAAAGATGATAATTATCTTTCAAACATAAAGAAAAGTTTAATTACACATGTATACAGAAAATGTATTTTTATATTTCCAGACACCAAATCAAACTAAACCCTCTTCTAAACTCTTTAGCATTATTTCAGGCAATGCCTCATTTTTTTCTAATTATTGAGAAGGGTGGGAGTGAGAGACTGCTTGCTATAAGTCCCTAGAGAACTCCTACTCTTTCCTGCAGAATTTGTGATATACGAGTCCAGAATATTTCAGTTTCCCTCTGCAATTTCTAGTAGAACCACTGTGTATGAGAAACTTCATTAAACTTTAGAACCATGGTACATGGATTATCTTTTTGCATAAATTTAGGTATATTCACATTGCAGATCTTAAAAAGAGTTGGTAAGGGGCTGTTATTACAGAAGATACCTTTAAAATTTCTCAAGTTCTGAGCACTTATCTTGTGCAAGACAGTCCTAGCAACTAAATCTTTTAAAATTTTCTAGTATCAAATCACAAAGACATTTTCATTTTAGAGGAAACTATACCAATCCTCTTTAATACAACTTTTTTTCCAGTTTAAATTGGAATAATCCAATGCGTCATATTTTTCTGCTCTTTTTTAGCAGCACCACAGATGAGGATGATGCAGGCTCATAACTTTTTCCCAAGTATAACTAATACTGAGCATATATCAATATAGTATTTTTGTACCCTTTCTAACTTACATTCTACACCCATCAAAAGAAATGCATTCATTTTTCTTCCAGATTATAAGTGGCTGTCAGTGTCATGGGTGCTTGTTCCAGAGCTGAATCTTCAAAATCCAATCAAAGCTTTCTACAATCCTGTCATCCAGGGGCTATGCTGGCCTTCTCAGTGTGGACAAAACACTTTAAAACCTCACAGGCTTTCACAAACTGTTTTATGAGTTATCTATGGGGACAACACCCCATGGCAGGGAAGCTGTAACCAGATCATCTTTAAGGTACCTTTCAATGCAAACTGTTCTACAATTCCATGATCTCACCTCTTCTCTACACATTTGGTAGATGCGTTCTTTTAAATTCAAATGGCACTTTAAATTCTCTCAATTATAGGTATATGAATTTATTATTGTGTTTGAAAATATCAAACACTACTAAGATAGTAATGACAAAACCAAAGCACAGTCACCTGGGGAAAGAAGTTCTGTTTATCTACAGTTTTCCAGGTTATATAGCAGACGTAGGTCCTGTACTTGCACCTGAGGATGCAGACATACCACAATGCCAATGTGAATTTACAATAGTAATTTATTAGTGAAATAAGCAAATAGTACCAAATGAGCTTTCAAGTAACAAGTTTTGGTCCCTTTCTGTAGCTAACAGTAGACAAATGCCACTGGTCTTAGAAATAAACGTCAAGCTGATGCTTGGAAGCAATGGTCACAGTGAAATTACAATTTTAGAGAACAGCAACTGTATTATTTTCTTACTGAAAGGACTTTAAAACTTGTTCTTCCATGTTCTCAGGTGTTTCATGCATTATTCGGTTCCCCTGTATTTCAGGCTGTTATTCCTTGCTGAGGTACTTAGCATATAAAGCAGAACATGTCAGTTTTTATTTAAACCCATCTGATTTACTATCAGCAGACACAGCTAAGGGTTAAGACATGAACTCATTATTATTATTTCAAGATTTAAGGTAAATGGTCGTACAGGTCTAGTGGCCAACAAATACTAAAAATTTAAAAATTTATCTCTTTTAAAAATGTATTTTGAACAGAACACTGAGCACCCTCAGGTCATAAATCCTCTTGACCCCTCTGTGTGGTCTCCTGTCATAAATTAATGATCTCTTATAAAAGCACCTATGAATTAAAGAAATTCTTGGTATAAAACATAGATTTGTTTACCAGTTCTTGACATCTTAGTCACAGCAGCAATGTAGGTTATACTGACAGTTCTAGTAATATTTTCTGGGACTAATTAAAGCCATGAATTATTTAACTGTCTAGCATAAACAGGTCACATTAGCTTTTTCTTATTATTACAATTTGTATCTGTTATAAAACTTTCCCTTTTAGAAGTGTAATAACTGAGCAAAGCCCTTTCCTGTGGAAGTTAATGTATGTGAGTATAACTTTTGATCACAAATCAGGAAAGTAAGTACCTTGCAAAATCCCAAACCAGATGGATAGCTCTTATATTACTAATTTCTGGAGATTTCTTCTGAACC
>WBMY01008194.1:24045-41252 GCA_013397315.1 Donacobius atricapilla | reverse complement strand
AAAAACAACCCCAACAAACAAACCCTGAACATCTGCATTATAATTTACAAAAGGTGGTTAATAATTTCAGGCTGTCCTTTCTGCAGTGGCAGTAGTTATTATCTGAAAATATAGATTTAATTTTAAATTCAGCCAGTGTTAATTTATGAATTTTTATGAGCTACCAACGAGCTTCACAGGAATTGTAATTTCTGCTCCTTTATGTCACTTGATTACTTTTTGAATCATGCACTTTAGATATCTGGACAAGATATTCCAGTTCCTCCTGCACATAAAATTTAGCAGTTGAATCTTCTTCTGACCAAAATATGGATTTAATTTTTTTTTTTTTAACATCATCCTGTCTGATTAAAAAAAAAAAAGGATTGGGGCTGGAAGCATGTATCTGTCACTTTATTGGGATAAAATTACTTTTTCTTGGGCTCAATTTCTGCTGTGCTAAAAGCCAAAAGTGTTTGACGATTCTGAAATGCACTGCTTAGTTGTTATTACGCCACTTTTTAAAGATATGTTTCCACAAAGGAAGAAAACAAGAAAACAGAAAACAGCTAGAAGGAGAAAAGTTGTTTATCTTCAGGAGGCAACCTTCTATTAGATTTCTGTTGTCCTTTATCACTCTTTCCTACCTTTTACATCCAAGACCTATATGCAACAGGTCCTTGTTCTATTTTTTTAATCCACTACCAGCAGAAAAATCTGCTCTAAGCAATTACTCTTCTTCCATTTAATCCACGGAGGATACTAAGAGAAGAGAGGAGAGGCCCAGAGCTACCCACATCTACCTCAAATTGTCTTGTTTCTGGAGGCTGCTGGGGATACTGTCTCTGGCCCATCTACTCCTTCCCCCTGGAAAACACTGCTTAAAAGGCATGAACCCTCATGAGAAAATGAGGCTGTCATTTCTGAAAGCACTGAAGGATTTGGTTCAGTTCTGCTCCCACTGAAATGAAAGCTAAAACTCTCATGTACATCAAGGGGAAACAACCTCTCAACAGGGGCTAACACGAAGCAGGTTTGAAAAACTCAGCTCCCCACAAGCTGCACACATTACTGTAAAATTAAGGATTTGAGGCAATTCCTTCAGCACATTCATACTGTTGCATTCACAAATACATCTTGCAAACGACAGTACAGTCACTTATGCTTGTAGCTAAAATAGTGCCTATTTTGTCAGCTCAGCAGCTGAAGAGTGGGGCAATAACAGGTAAGATCAAAGGGTTTAAATAGCCTTTGGGGTCAGAATGACAAAATGCTTACAGCCTCGAATAGGATATAGTCATTAGGCTGGGGAAATGAACAATTTTGCTGAATGGGCACAATGGTAATTGATTTGGTGTGAAACAATGGACCTTCACCTCAATGCAAGATCAGGAAGATTTGCTAGGTACACAGGAACAGTCCAGCTTCATTTTGAAGTTAATATGGGATGAATAAAACAATGGGAGAAATGATCCAAGCGGGGCAACATTAGAGCAAGAACATTGATGGGGTCAGGGTAGTTTGACCTTTAGGGTTAACCAGATCAAAGGGTTTGCTGATTAGCAAAGTTGCTTTTTTTCTTTTCATAATTACCGTAAAATTGGCATCTCCATGGTTATTCTTTCAGTTACCTTTGCAGGTAGACCTTGTCTGTATGAAGCAGAAAAAATAATTCATGACAAGCTCTTTGTAATTTGAGAAGAGAAGGTGCATCCACTATGAGAAAACATTGTTTTCTCAAGGATGGTACTAATTCCTCTTATAACATAAATGGCTGATCAAGTGCCCACTGCAGTCAATGGAAAAACTGCTTAAAGGCTTCAGAGAATTTTGTCTCAGCCTTAAAAAAAATTACATAGCTTATCATTAAACTAGGTTTTCTTTGCTATTTTCACTCTGCATTTTGAATGCATGAGAAAGTTAAGTCATTGTTTTGATTGCAAATATGGTGCCATAACAATAGGAATAAGGAGGACTAAGAAGGTGCATTTTTACAAATGAATGCAATGTTCTTCTATATCAGTAGCTCATACTTCTGAGGTCCTTTTTTGCTTCAAAAGTATTAGAGGCAGACCCACACTGTGGTCTACTCCTCTTGTGAGGTAACGAATAGTAGATTTAAAACCTTTACTTACTAGACTTGGACACCTCAGTCTGTATTTAGGTAAATGGATTTAAAAGTGTGGCAATAAACAAGATGCCTCTGGCCACCAGAATTTTCCATGTTACTCTGCCTCTTCACAGTTGTTTTAGTTGTATTACATGAAGGAATTGCCCCAGTATAAATTTCAGTTCTCCTTCTCACTGCCAAAACAAAGAACAATTATTACAAAGAAGGCATTTAAAATAATACTCAGCTACCTCTGAGTATTGCATTGCCTCCTTTGTTATATGGAAGTTGTTTCAAATTAGGACAATTGGCCAGGAGAAGAGGGAGCAGATTTAGATGTAAAAATCCAGATACCACTTAGGAAAAGACTGGAAGCTCTGCAGTCCTTCCTCCAGTGCTTTCTTGGTTTTTGGTAACTTGTTAACTGGAAATCTCACATAATTTCTTAATATTTTTGTTAATGATATAGAACCTCATCCTCTTTACATCTCCAAATGACCCATTCTCCTTCAGAAAAACCTGTCTATCTGTTAAACATCTAGGTCCAAGGGAGTTGATTGTGGTTCCTTGTCTTTCTAATTAAAACTCAGCCCTTTGACATGGAAATATCAAAAATCTAAACAAATTAAACATGCTTTTATTGCTTGATTGATAAACTCAGTTTTATATTTTTAAGACAGTTGAAAAGAACATCCGCCAAAGTCAGACCAGGACTGTATCTTCATATACAGATGTTAATTCACATATTTTGTGCACATTTTGTAGACAGCTGCATCTACGTTCACCTAATGCAAGAGAGAAAGGTGTTTTCCAAGTCCTATTGGTGACTTAAAAGTAGCAGAGCATAAATTTTTCATAACAGAAAAGGGGCATGATTTATCAGAGAGTCATAATGCATTCAAATTATCTTTGAAACTGCACTGTTAGAACCCCACATACAAGCCTTCCACCTAGAGCTGTTTATTTGGAGGCAGACTGGACACTTAGTTCAAAAGACTGATCCATTCTCCCAAACCCATTGTTACATGCTCTCATGCAAGTAGTGCCTATTTTTGGTCGTGTGTGGTACTTTTTAAAGATTCCTTATTAAAAGTATCTTCCAAATAAATATCCTTAAAGCTGGAAGGGCCAACTTATTATAAGGAACTATTTCAAATTGGCATTTCTCAATTCATTTCTCTTTTTGAGAGAATGGTTATAGATTAAAATGGAAGTCTGCAGGCAAGTTATGGAATAGAGAAGTGAAAATGTAATAAATCTGGACTCAGATATTAAATGCTTTTTAGATATCTCCTATAATTTGATCAAGACGATTATTTATCTGTAACACCGTTTCCTTAGACTGTAAGAAAAGTGAGAGAAATAGAGTTTTTTTCTGTCTTTGTTAAACATTCCTACTAGCTGCATTTTAAGAAGCAGGCAACCATACTTCAAATATTTATCCATGAATTCTTGAATATCCTGTGAATTCAGCACAAGTCATCTCAAAGAAAATTTGGTTTTACAATTGGTAGGATTTTAACAAATGCAGCATCAACAGATGACATCAAAACATACTCTGTACTGGGAAGTGTATATACACACTAAGAATCAGTGTAGCCTTTCTACATTAAACCAAAAGAGAAAGCAGACATTTTTCCAAAGAAGATAGGAAAGCACAGAGCTGTATAGATGTATCTCTTAAATGCGAATGCATCTGTCCTGAAGTAAGAAAATTATGTTATTTCAGTTTTAGAGAAAGAGAACTGAGCAAAGAAGTAGAAATTCTAATTCTGTAGCTGTCAGTGGCCACCTTACTGATATGAATGAGGTAAAGGTTTCACTTAAAGACATTGAAGAGGAGCTTTAATTTCACTTCATTTCAATTTCATTAATTTAATTCCTGAGCTCGAAGTCTCAAAGTTTAGTTAATGATTCTGGATTTTACCAATGACATAAAACTTCTTGGGGAGTCGAATCTTAAAATTTTTATGGTTTTTAATTACTTGGAATAAATATTTGCTTTAAAATAATTTCCACATTAGCTCTCTGGCACTTGCTAAAGTAATTGCAGGGGACCAAACCAACCCAGACCTACCACTATGGGGGAGCAACCAGGAGGACACTCCTCCTGGACCATCCTCCTAACCACTGTCCTCCTGCTCAGAAGGACAGTGGTTAGGACATTCTTGGACATTCTGTGATTGCTTTCAAAGATTTTGGAAAGCAACCTTCATGGAAAATATCTGGAACTCCTTCGGACTGGCATCATTTCAGACCTCATAGACCAAGAAGGCATTCAAAGCAAAACTCAGCTCCTGAAGGGATAATTTATATGGAAATTTTGCAGTGTTTGGTATTTAGGAACCTGGATTCTATCCATTGCTAACTTATTATTTTTTTCCTAATTTGCCCAGAAGGCTTATGAAATGCATTATAAATCCTACATTTAAGAAAAGAGATACTATTGTGCTCCACCATAGTCATGCTGTCACCTAAGTTTATGACTCCCAAAAAGATCTCTGCTCTTGTACCCATCCTTGTTCTAGTCAGGATTTATATGGTAGCCCTACACAAAAGGAAAAACATTTTCAAAGAAAGATCAAGTTAAATGTGTAACTAAGGCTGCAGCTTGGCATCCACTGCGTTAGATACTAAATCAGCTGCTAGAACATACCTGGTGAGCAGCTGCAGACTGCTGTTGAGTTATTGGAGACCTCCCACTTGGCTGCTCTCTGTCTGCTGGATCTACCTCTACACCCTAATTGTACATGAACTGTCATGAAAGGGGAATTCCTGTGCTGAGGGGAGAGGTGGAGGTTTGCTTTGGGAAAGGACAATACGACTCGCTGTGCATCCACAATTTCTTAAGAAAGCACAGTGTCACTAGAGCAGGTCAAATAAAAATCTCTTACACTGAGCAAATAAGAAAATTAAAGTATTGGTGGGTTTAGTGCACGCAAATATTTGAAATTTATTTTGCCTTTTAAGGCTGCAATTTTATGTAAATAACAGATGATTTATTTAAGTCAAAGGATGGACATACTAACACCAGTAACCAAGCATAGACTCAGAATCTTTGGCACGACATACAAAATCTGAGACGAAGTGTTTGGGATAGAAAATCTCTCTCCCTGAAGTTCATGTATGATTACAGTTTACAGCGCTGCTAACTTCTGGAAGCTTACAGGACGCAATGCTTGTGGCGCTTCTAAGGGCAGAACTGCAAATCTCAGGCTACTGAAAGCACAGGAGAAGCAATGAGCACCCCAAGCTCCCGGCTCTGCCCCAGTGAAGCTGCAGGAAAGACTCTGCAGCCGAGAGGAGCACAAGGGGAGGTAGGGAGGAAGCACCCACCCCTGCAGTAATCAAAACTCTGGAAAAGCCTCTCCGCTGCTGCTGCCCTTTTCATCGTGCCCCAGACCTCAGGCCCACATTCTGCAGGAGACAAACAGCCCTGAAAATCAGGCCCCTTTAAAGAGCTCATGCTAAGCAGTCAAAATCAATTAGCACTCTCAAAGTAGGATGAATGATAATGGATACAGAATTGCCTTGGTACTCCGGGGACTAGGATTCAATTCTTACCTCTCTTAGACTTCCTCTGTGACCTTGGGCAAGCCTATCTGTTGCTCTTTTCCTCTAAAGCATGTTTTTATATTTTTACCTCACAGAGCTTTTGCAAGGTTTTTGAATCCATTGATTGCCAAGTATTTAAATTCTATGTCATGAATGTATACAGAGTTTTGAAAATGTAAGATTATGTGATTTTTACCTCCAGACGCGCTGATCTAAATGCAGTATCTTTTGAAGTCATATCACTAGTTCCCGAAATGACCTATAAAAAAATCAAGTATTCGAAGAAATATAGCATGTGCAATAATTTCTGAGTTTTTTCGGGTTTTTTTTTCAAGAATCTCTGGTAAGGAACAGGGAGAAAATTAATATATTTTCTTTTTCCACTGAGATGGGAGGACAGCTCAGACAACTAATTCTCTTTTCTTTCAGAATCAGGAACTGATTCACAGGTGTGATGAAATCATCAGGCTGCAAAAAGCAAGGGAGAAACTGAACAACACACCTAGGATAATGAACAGTTTCAAAGGCAAAATTGATAAATAGTTTTACTTGAAAATCCATAAAAGATGAGCACCTTTGAAAATCACCCTCTATTCACATACAATGTTTATGAAGGTACCTACTATGCTGGTAACTAAATATTGACACCTGCCATAAGTATTCTACGCAAGGTAGCATCTTTCCGGGTTTTGTGGTCAGTAAGTCCTGGATATTTTCCAGAAAGAAAAAGATGTCCCATAAATTTGTGACAAACTAATTCTTATAGCAATGACTTCAAATTAAAAATATCTAAATATATCAGAAGGCACCTCCATGTGTATGTATGCGCACACATGTACAGCTTCAGATTCACGCATACGCAAAGGAAATGCACTAAATTCAGGGTTTGTGTCTTCATGCTCTTAGTCGAAGGGAAATTTCTTGCTGCTTAACCTCTGGGTTTGTTTTATTTGAAGACAGTTACACTTTGCTTTATACTTTAAAAATTAGGGTGCTTTTTCTTCCCCCTATCCTTGTTTCATGCAGATGATGAACCCTTTGAAATGTGCTTGCTCTTGTTGCCCACTAGAAGGAGAGGGGTGAATGCCACATATCTAATTGTGTGTCTCCACAGAAACTTTCCTCTAATTCCTGGTTGCTAACCCACATTCTTTAAGTCCTCTGGCCTCTTTCCCAACACTCCTCCTCTGTCTCACAAAGAAAAGAATTTGCTTTTTTTCCCCCCATCCAAGGTCTTTTCTCATTTCAAAGCAAGCTACTTGAATGACTATTCAGTGTGTGCAGAATGATGTCTCTCCACAACACTATGCTATAGTAAAAGCCGTGTGTGCTTATAAAGGCTGCTTGAAGGCAGCCCTACCCCACAGTGGCCCAGGCAGCATACACAGCACCCTGACCTAGCCATCTGTATGCAAATCTCCACAGACTAAGTAAACTTTCATAAAAATGTTCTGGCCCCTCTTTCTGTGTGTTTAGCAATTATTAGTGCACATTGGTCCTTTGTGTTATATTATTATGCTTTGTGTGCAGAGGAGACTCCCTGGCACCTGCGCTTGTAGGTGGCAGATGGCAGTTCTTGGCAGCAATACGGAAGTTTTCCTGAATGCAGCTAAGCCACAAACTGGCATCTTTTATTTCTTTATGTGTGTACTGAGGAGAAAGGATTAGTGGTAGATTACCAGTAGTCTATCAAGGTANGAAATTTAGTCCATGTTTTGAAAAAGAAAAGGGGGCAAAAGAGGAGACTGTTCAGCAATAACTTACATTAAAATTGACCAAAAAAAAAAACAACAACCAAAAAAACCTGTGTATTACTTCAGCCTCTTACACACAGGTTACACAGGTTACAATTTTACCTCTCCCACGACAGTAAAAAATGGATGCCTTGCTGCGAGATTCCTGATTCTGGAACACTTCCTATGTTTTGCTCCTGTGTACTTCTGTGGAGGCTTAACATGACTGCTATGTTACTGATAAAGCACCTGTGATTGTAAAGGATCACAAGGTGTCCAACAATCAGATAACACACAAAGAATCAAAATGTAGCTGGTGCTGGGATGTGTAGAGCCACTAAATACACTACTGCAGCTCTGGGTGCAAAAAAGAAATGTTGACTAATAACACCTACTTAGAGTCATAGGATATGGGGACCTGGAGGTAACCCATCAGGACCATCAAGTCCAGCTTCTAGCCCTGCACAGGACACCCCAAGAGTCACACCATGTATCTGAGGGCATTGTCTACACAATTCTTCATCTCTGTGACCACTTCCCTGGGGATCCTGCTCCAGGGCCCATCCACCCTCTGGGTAAAAAATGTTTTTCTAATATGCACTCTAAACCTCCCCTGACACACCTTCAGGCCATTCCCTCAGGTCCTGTCACTAGGTACCACAGAGCAGAGATCAGTGCCTGCCCCGCCTGGCTCTCATCACAATGAAGTTGTAACTGCAGTGAGGTCTGTCCTCAGTCTCCTCCAGGCTGAACAGAACAAGGGACCTCAGCCACTCCTCACACGGCTTCCCCTCAAGGCCCTTCACTGACGACGATTGACCGAGAGATGTGGACTCCAAGGATTGCTTGCATGAAGCCGTTTAATGATACACCTAGCTGAGTTTATATACCTTTTCATTGTATAACAGGTTACATTGCCAAGTAATATATTGCTCAATTCACAAAACATGCTGACTAATACAGGTATGTCCAAGTTCTGCTACCTAAGCACATACCTAAGTACCAGGCACACTGTTACCTCCTGCATTCCTTTCTCAACATCCCGCTTACTGTTGCCAAGGCTTGCGGCCTACTAGTACATCCACTCCTGTTGTGAGCTGAACAGCACTCCCAGCTCGGCTCTCTAGCTGTGTTCCTACACTTCATCGTCGTGGCCCCCTTTTGGATACTCTCTAACAGTTTAATGTCTTTCCTATATTATGGCGCCCAAAACTCTCCCCAGCACTCAGGGTGAGGCTGTCCCAGTGCAGGGCAGAGCAGGACAATCCCCTCCCTTGCCCTGCTGGTGATGCTGTGCCTGATGCCCCCAGGACAGGGTTGGCCCTCCTGGCTCATGTCCAACTTTGTATCAGCCAGGACCCACAGGTCCCTATCTGCAGCGCTGCTCTCCAGTCATCTCATTCTCCAGTCTGTACACATAGCCAGGGTTGCCCCTCCTACCTAAAGGCAGGAATGGTTTCTGCCTGAAATCAGATATTAAAGAAATCAAGAAATCAACAAAGTGGATATAAAACTTCTAGATGCTAAAAGAGGATACACATTATTGAAGAATATGAACAAGGAATGATGGGCCCAGTAAAATAGGAGGGAGAATGATTCCTATGGAAAGAAATAGTTGAAGGACAAGCATCTGGGAAGTTGTTCTTGGTCACTTTCTAGCTCTGTCAGCTCCTGAGGTAGAAGGCCAGCTGTGATTTCTAAGAATGGGTGTTTCTATGACTTATATCATCTTTTTCAGTAACCACATTTCCAGGACTACAAACAGCATCTTTAAAGAGCCTTTTTCTGTGTGTTTCATTTTTATAACATGTTTCCGTGGTTCATGATTTCTGCCTTTTAGACTATTTTTAATAAATGCTATCATTCTCTTAGACAACATCCAGTGTTAGACTTCTCAGAAGATCACACAGAAACATAATACTCAAGGGACAAATAGTCTGCTATGGATAGAGTTGGTTCTCACCCCATTAGGTAGGCAAAAGAGAGAGTATTTGAACCACAGACCTCAGAGCACAGGGGAAATATTGTTTCACTCCAAGGTAAGCCAGGGAGACTTCACCACAGCAGGGCAACCTTAGGTGGCCTTTTTAGAGCAAAGATATAGAAAAAATATATGGAAAGGGAGCAAGGCATATAAAGCAGGAAACAGGATGGGGAGAAAAAAAATAAGGGGCAGAGAAATGAGGAAGGAAAATAAAAGTATCAAAATATGAAGTGACAAAAATAGTAAAAACAATCAAAGAAAACAAACATTCAAAAAATCTCACACCTGATAAGCTAAACCAACTAAACAAAAAAAAAAAAAAAATCACCATATCCCAAGATGTATCAGAATAATGCAGAGAGAAGAAGACTTGAAGGAAAAGAGAGGCAGAGTGAAACATAGACTGATGGTGTTGTACTGAAAAAAGGAAAAAAATAATGGCATTCTCCCCCAAAAAGAGTAGGAACAATTGATGGAATACAGGTAGAGTCTGCCCTTGCATGAGCCACTTGAGGTAGACACAGTAGCTCTCAACTGGGCTGACCCTTGGAAAGGACAGGGACGTGCAGTAACTGCCAGGATTAGCCAGTACAGCCACTCCAGCATGGTACACACAATGGCTGTACAGATGCCCTCAAACCCCCACCCAAGAGCACACTTAACCTTGTTCCATATGTATGCTACTCGTGACTAACGTGGTTAATGTTGTTGTACGTTTGTTACCCTTCTGAAGACACAGGTAGTCTAGCAAATGCAGGGATGGAGCCACCGCAAAGGCACAGCACCCATCCTTCTGCTACATCCATCCCTCCACAAAGTACAGGTTAAACCTGCTAATTAGTCTTTCAAAATTTCTGTCTGACTATGGAAGATGACATAGTCTTTAAAACACTGGGGCAATATTGCAGCTATGTTAATTATAGGAAAGGCTGAGAAGTGAGAAAAAAATGTTGGTATTTTTCAATTACACTAAGAGAGATACTGAGATTCAGCCTTCCTGCTACAGAGCAATATATTGTACAGAACTTGAAAAATTACTTTGATTTCCCATGTACAGGCAATAAAACATTTTCCAGAAGCTAAATTAAAGCATGTATTTTACAATGCAAAATTTATTTTAACGACATGAGGTGCTAGTGTAAACCTATAAAAGGAAACTATCCATCCTGTAGAAAGAAAGTGCTGCCTTTATTGCTCCTCAGTTCATTCTAAAAGACAGAGAATACCCTCCAGGGCAGACAGGACTGCTGACACTGACTTTCCTTAATTCATAGAATGACTTGTAATTATTCTTTTGATATAAAAGTTATATTGGTTCTATCTTAGAACTAGTAAATAGAAGATTAAGTAAGTATACATACATGTAGATATATATTTAACATACACATACAGACACACACAGATGTTTATAAAAGGCCTTCTGGTGGCATTTAAAGGAAATTTAGTTGAAGAACTTTAAAAATGACAGCCCTAGGGCACTAGCAGAAATTAAGGAGCTTGTGACCCCTGCCAGACTGAGCTATTATGAATGTAACAGACTGTAAAGCAGACACCTGCACTCAGAAGTGCCTCAGGTGCATCATTCTTCCTCAAACATACGGCAAAGACATTGAGCTTGCACCATCTGAACTTTTTGAGTTTAGCATTAATTCTTCCTCTCAATAACAGCTGCCTTATGCAGCTGTCAGAAATTACAGCAGGACTGAAAGGAAGAAGAGTTTTATTTCTGTTTCCATTTATTTTCTTTTCAGTGGTAAGAGGTTGAAGTGAGTTTACAGAGCACAGAACTGTATTCACTAAGGACCAGTGCTCACCATTGTTATCTGAGTGTGATGCTCCAGAAGCTAATAAAAAAGCAGGCAGACATTCTCCTTTGGAAGCTTCAAAAGACATCTGCTTCTCTCCAGTGGATAACAGGGCACCTTGGCACTTACTTGAATTTACCAAGCATTTAAACTGTAAGTTCAAGTAAGGTGCAAATTCAGAGCAATCTCAGAGGCATTCAGTGAGTGCTAAAATGTCACATTGACATCAAATTTTTGTTTATCGAATGATACAGAAACTGAAATTCTGCTACTTCTCTTGGGAAACTGTTCAATATGGTGGCTGACATCACTTTGGTATCTTTCACAAGATGCCTCCAGTTCTACTGTATGACTGCATTCTCCACTTTGATTAGCTGATGAACCCATGGGTTTTGTAACTTATAATTACAGAAGGAAAGGTAGCATTTTGCAAGGTACCAAAACCACTTGGCACTCATTAAAATTACCATTTGTAAGCATACGCAACGTTTGATGTCCCACACAGACCCATCCAAGGCTCTGCTTTCTCCCAGCTCAGCTCTCTCATCTCCTTTGTATATCAGGTTGTAGAGGTACCTGAGCTAAACACTCTCACCTGGCAAAGGCTGGAAGAGTCACCTGTGGAGATCCCTCAGCTTTGCAGTCTTGCTGCCTAAACTGAAAAGCACAAGGCCATGCTGAAAATGACATTAATTTTTCTCATTTTATCATTTGAAGTTGCTGGCATTAGCGAAATTAGTTTTTAAATGCTGGATTGAGGTTTAAATCAGTAAAAAATAATTCTGCATAACTGATACTGTTGGATCCAGATTATTAGATGACATTAACTAGACCATTACAAAGGAAAGTACCCTTTTTTGTTAACTGAAAATATGAAAATTTATATAAACTGTTTGAAATAAACTCCTCATCTTTTTGCCATGATTGTATTTTTACTGTTCCTGGGAAGGAAAAAAAAAGTTATAATGGCACCAGGAGAAATAAGAAAACTCAAAACCCACAGCTGTGATTCTTGTAATAGTTATACTCTGAAGCCAAGGAAACATTTTTTCAGATCATGCAAACTCAGATTACAGCTCATGCTGATGCAGGAAATGACTGGGAACATCCCTACTGATAAGTTAAACCTTGGCAAGGCTCATTCCTTGTCCCAGAGGCCAACTGGTGTGGTTTGGTCAGGATTATGCCATTAAACTTTTTTAATGTCTAGAACAAGACAGCCACATCCAAGCTACATTTTTGGAGAAGTCCCTGGCCTGTTCAGACTCATGAACTTTGGGAGTGGACTGTTGATTGGCCTTGATCAAAGCTGTGTAAGGGAATGTTTGTCAGAACAAATTACTTATCTTCTCTAATGGCTCTGGCATCTGTAAGTTCACTAGAATAGGTATAACCAACAAGAATGGAATAAGGATTGATCTTTACATGCATTTATCTTTTTCTCTTTCATGATGTAAGGAAATTAAAGAACAATATTTTATTCATCAGTGGTAAGCAGAAGAATCTGAATACAAGCATTTTAGGAAACTCAGTACAGCCATATCTATCTATCATCTATCTACCTATTTACCTATCTTCTGGAGGAGTCATTTAATTTCAGACTTGGTAGACAATATTAACCTGTTAGAGGCCGGAAAAAGACATAATACTGGGGCAGAGATCTTATTCCATGCAACCACAGTGGTGTTTAGAAAGTCTGTCCAGGTTCTAAGAATGCACTTTTTCAGTCATCCAAGCATACAAACATAAACACTTAATATGAGAATATTCCTTTTTTGTTTTTCATTTCAATCCACCACTTTAGACACCCTTTATGGTGAACATCTCAAAAAACTGAGTCAGTATAAGGAGGCAAATGAAGTCTTGTCCCTTGGGTTTGACTCTGGAATTCTATTCCTAAATTATCTATAGTCTGTAAGAGTTCAAAACCTGATCATTAATAAAGTTTTAGTTCGTCCTGTGCTCTGACTCTGCAAGATGTGCATGTGTACAATGCTGTTCAATAGAGTTAGGTTGGTTCAGACTTTCCCAGTAAATTATTTGAAATGCTCCAGATAGGATGCCTAAGGTGACTCTTCTTTTAAATTAAGCAAGGTATCCTCATGAATCAGCATAGTAGCAGCTTCACTCAAATACCACTGAAACCACTGGAATTTTTCCACTGGCTTTGTGAGATTTGGTTCAGGCTCTATGTAATTGCATCCAGATATTGTCTGATGAAAAAACATGGGTGTGCATCAAAATGCTCCCACATTTTACAAAAGTGATAGGAGTGGTATGAAGAAGCTGAAGGAAAAAAAAATGGAAATACTTTCAGCAAGTAACCTTAGAAACTGATCATTGTAAGATAAAAGCCAGTATCTCACCAGAAGGGTGAAACACATCCAAATCTTGATTGAATAATTTTTGATCCAAGTTATCAAGGTGCTTCATTCCTTCAAAGAAAAAGTAATGAAAGTCAGTATGGTCAAATCTTGCTAAACTCAAGCAACTCAGAAAGCACTCAGCACCTTGCAGAATTGAAGGAAAACACCTTTTGAGGGAAGACATAATCTCATAAATATGCTTATAGAATCACCTGGGGAGGAAAGAAGTTTTAACGTCATCAAGTCCAACCATTAACCTACCACTGTCAAGTCCACCAGTAAACCACATCCCCAAGTGCTGTATCTACACACCTCTTAACTAAGACCAGGGATGGTGACAACTGTAGCAGTGTATCTGAACAACTTAGGCCATTCTTTGTACCAGCCAAACTGTTTGTAAACAAGCCACCTGCAGTCTTTTACTCAGGGTTCTCAGGAACTCATCAAGGCCACTAAGACAATAACAGGATGAAAGTGGGAACAAAAAGCCGGGGAAACTGCCTTGAAAAAATACAAAACCTAAATCGGAGACACACAGTGTGATGATGGATGCTTAACTAATTAGGTGTCCCGAAGGATGTGTGCCTGCTCTATGGACAAGTGGCTTAGCCAATCAAGAGACACCTATACACATGGACAGTAGAGCTAGAAACTATAACTGGAGTCTTATGTAAACGATAAAGGGGCTTCTGTTGAAATCATATTGATTCTGTTATTCAGTTGCCCATTCACCGTGCAGAAAACCACTTCCCTGGGCAGCCTTTCCCACTGCTTGACAACCCTTTCCATGAATAAATTTTTCCCAATATCCATTCTAAATCTCCCCTGACACATGCTGAGACTGTTTCCTATTGTCCTATTACTTGCTACCTGGGAGAAGAGCCTGAATCCCACCAGGCTACATACTCCTTTCAGGTGGTTGTAAAGAATGACAAAGCCTCCCCTGAGCCTCCTCTTCTCCAGGTTGAAGATCCCCAGCTCCCTCAACTGCTCCTCATCAGATTTCTGCTCCAGACCCTTCACCAGCTCCACTGCCCTTCTCTGGATGCACTTCAGACCCTCAATGTCCTCCTTGTACTGAGGGGCTCAAAACTCAACCCAGGATTTCAGGTGAAGCATCATGACTGGCAAGTACAGGGGAATCATCCTTTTACTAGTCCCACTGGCCAAAAAAAGTTTATTGTTTTCAGATACTCTTTTGAAATGGATGGCATTGGTCTAATCTTACTGCCACTAGAAGTTAGGCATTAATCAACTTGGAACTCCTTTTTGTCAAAGGAGAGATGGCATGCCTAGGTATGAGGTGAATTCCCTTTTAGGGGTGCCTATGTCTCATCATGGGCTACTGGGATACCCTAGAAGATTTTCTTGGAATATACATATAACTGAGGTTAATTGAGATATAGCAAAGCCTGGGAATCTTGGTACTTTTCTGCACGTTACATAAATTACTGCCCACTTTACTATGCAGATATTTGTGCCAGCTTTACAGGGTTGATAGGACTGTCCATTTACTATCCCACTTCCATTTGTGATTTTCATATGGGACTTGACCCGCTTCTATAAAAGCAATGACAGCTGAATCAAGTATTGTGTTGAAACCAGAGCTGAAGAAACTTCAAAGAAATCCTGTCCAGACAATCTCTCTTTTCACCAGGGGAACTCCACAGAATAAAAATAAATAAAATAAAAATAATTTCAAATTAAGACAGACCAAAACCATAAACATCAAATTCCTGCAGAACTAGTAAAATTATAATGTTCCAGAACTGCACATCCAAGGAAGAAAATTTTAGCAACTAAAAACAGTGAATGAGGAGGAAATTTCTGAGGAAAAGATCACAAAAGAGAATGAAATGAGCAATGTTGTCCCAGTATATTTTTAGAGAAAAAGCTGATTTGTTTACTTTATCCCCTTTGCAGTGAATATAGACAAACCTTGTGCCTTAATATGTCTGAAATAGGGGTAGTGTATAACATTTACAAACTCAGATTACAGGTTCCTAACCAACTGAAAACCTGCAATACAAGTTAAAATGAAAATAACTTCCATTTTTACACAAATCATTATGACACATAATGCATCATGATATTGCATTATATACATAAACTTTAGACTTATAATATGTGAGAGATTTTAAAATGTTGCTTAACATTTGTTCATTCGGTGGAATTAACTCTACTGGCCTTGAAATAGATTGAGGGCAACAGGAGGATGGAAAAGGCAGGGCTTATATTCAGTGGAGGCTCGTGGCATTTACAGCGTTTTAAACAATCCTGTTCTAAGGTTGATTTTGCAGGCTGTCTTAGTCACTATCTCCAGTCAAGGCTCTTGTGTAAATGGGGTTTGTTCTACCCCGACACTGTGCCTATTGTAACTTGGGGCCACCTGTTAGACAGCATGAAGTGTTGCCTAAAAAAATACACAATAAGCAGATTGTTTGTTACAGTTGTGCACAGACAACTGTATTAGTGTTCTTCTCACCATATGTCTATATAAACAGAGCTGCAGTGAGCCATTCACCAGTGACTCAAACACTGAAGAAGAAGCTTCTCTTAAAAGACCCAGGGATTACAAGCGTTGGCTCACCTGTTAGACTTACAAGAGGGTTTCAAATACTTGGCTTTAAGGGAGAATTAGCCCTTCAGAAGTTTCTGTAGGAAGTTTTATTCTAGAAGCACAATAAAGAAAATCCACCTCCCAAAAAAATTCCACCCCAAATCAACATAATACTCCACATTTGGTGGTTTTAGTAGAGCAGTGCAAAGGGAAGGGGAAAAGAAGTGGCTTCACAGAAACAGTTGGACTATCTTCCAAGTCCAAAATAATACTAGACCGTGTTATAATGCATACTTTAATTGCTGTTGTTGCTGTTATCAAAAACACCTTCATCCATGTGTCAAGACTAAATCTGAAGTCTCTCATAAGATGAATTTGTGAGCTCAGTCATAGCCAGGGTTCTTGCAGTCTTGGGTAGACTACCTTGGACAGTTTTTTTTACTTTTCATTTTTTTCCCAAGGAGAGATTTTGAGGGAGGGCAGGGAATGTATATGTCTCTTTTTGTTTTGTGAAGGAAAAATGTTACAGTAAAATAAGCAATAGACACCACTGATTGTTATGGTGTAAAAAAAGGATGACCGAGGATAGGATAGGATAGGATAGGATAGACACAAGTCTTTTAACAAGGTCCATGCAAGGATTTTTCATAAGCCCAGATCTCAGCAGTGGTTGTGCCATGTGCCACATAAAAGGCACATCAAGGCCTAACAAGCTCTGTTCCACAACTGCCTGACAAGACTGGAGTATTTTCATGTCTATATGCCCTGTTGCTCTGGTAGCAGAGAAGATGCATGGAGCTAAAGCCTCTTTGGCTGCCATCCTGCTGCATCAGCTTGCCTCCTGGAGCTGCTGCAGGTACGGGAGAAAAGCCCATTGCAGCTAAGTCCTTCCAGAGCAAGGACATGGAATGTGCAACAGGGGTCACATCTTGCACCTGCTCTGCTCCTGCAGCAGCCTCATTCTGTTACTGTAGTTTCCAAGGGTAAATTGCTACATGACTATCCAGCATCTACAATGAAGAAATTTGGAGGAACTTGCAGCATTCTTCCTACACCACTAAAGCTGATACCCAACATGCAAAATACCTATCAGAGAGAAGGAAAAAAAAAAAGGG
>WBMY01008194.1:0-18237 GCA_013397315.1 Donacobius atricapilla | reverse complement strand
CCACGGGCCGGCCCGGGCCGCAGCCGAGGCCGCCGGCAGCTGCTCCCGTCGCCGCGGCAACGGCCACACAATGGGCGGCGAGCGCGGCCGGCCCGCGGCGAGGGGCTCTGCCGGGCTCCCTTCCCGCCCCCTCACCTCCCCCCACAAAACAGGGACACCCTAAAATACACAGGAAGGCACAGAAAAGCGCGTTATATCCCACAGGAGCCGTCCAGGCACCGTTCCCCCGCTCGCCATCCAGGTGTCCGGGCTCCATTTTGGTTCTGCCTCCCCAGGCAGAAGGGCAGGTTTGACAGTAAAAGCTTGCGTAAAAAAAACCCTGGGAACTGCATTTAAATGGGCATTTGTTTAGTCTCTCCTGCCACAGTTTTAGAACTCCATCACCACAGAACTATAGAATCATTACGGCTGGAGAAGACCTCTGAGAGCATTAAATGCAACTGTTGACCCAGTGTCACTGTGCTCACTACTAAACCACATCCCCAAGTGCCGCATGTTTTTTGGACACTTCCAGCGATGGAGCTTCCAACACTTTCCTGGGTCTGTGTGTCAGAGATTATACCTCAGTTTGTACCTCATGAGTCTGGGAGATGGAGTGGGTTCTGTCCCTCTCAGGGCACTCCTCTCAGTTTTACACCACAATGTCCACCCTGCAGCTTGATTCTGCTCTCAGATGTAACCATTCTCCTCACAGACTACCAAAAAAATAGGCATGGGTACAACACACCTTGAAACCCTCTTGACCGCTGTCTTGCCATTGCTCATCTGAGGAAAGCAAAGGTAGCCTCTCACATGTTCAGCTGAAAGAATTTCTCCCACTTGTAAGACCTCTACAGCTGTGCACAAACAAGGAAATTTTTATAAGAGGAGTGGACACAGTCATAAACTTGAAAAACTACAGCAGCAATCTCTATACACAAATAAAAAACCCCATCCTCTCCTATTAAGTCCAACATTAATTTACTGAAGTATTTTCCCACCAAGCTGAAATACTTTCCTATGTCATTTCACCCTGGTGACAAACTCCACTTGCCATTCAGACAGCAAGCCCAGGCTTGGGGAAACTTTATAGGGAAAAGCAGTGTTTCCTTGGAATACAGTCATGTCTTCTGCCCCCTATCAGCTACTCAATCTTCAGATAACACAGATTCTTACAACACAGCCCATTTTCCATGCAAAATTGTGCCTTTGGGACCAATGTCTCTTCTTGTACAAGGTCTCTGTTGAATATCTCAACTTTTAGGAGCAATTGGTTTTTATTACACAACCAAGAAACATTCATACTTTCCTCAAAACCTCTTGTGAATTGGTTCCCCAGCAGAAATCTGTGTCCTTGTATAATTATATTGACTTACCAAGTGTCTCTAAAGGAACTGTGTGTTATAAAGTACAAATGTCCTTGTCTGATGATAAAGGACCATATGGAATTGTCTACTCCTTTTCTGCAGGGGGGTGTGTATATATGTATGGAAAATGACATGAGCATATCCTAAGGCATGGGAGGGGAAATAATTAAGAAAAATACCTCCAGATGCCAGGTATGTCATCTCTATTGGTAATATATCATAAGTGATCCTATGGAGATCCAAATGACAGGTAGAGCCTTTGAATTTGATATAATATTTGTGCAATTAATATTTATTATTATCATGATTTATAAAATGTAGTGAAGCTCTTTGGAATATTCTGAACTGAAGAAAGTTCACTGTGTGCAGAAAGAGGTTCTAAATAAGACATACTGTACACATACCATGTCACTACATGGAATCTTTCAATTGAGCAAGTAATTCATTGCCTATATGTGCATTTTGCATTCCAGACCTAATTCTAAGAGAAAAGAAAGGAAGCGGGTAAGCATTTACAGCATTCTCTGCCTGCATTCCTGTTGCATAGAAGAACCAAAAGGAATGAAGAACACAGTTCCAGAGCAGTGCAGGGACAAGAGACAGAGCTGAAAGGCAAAACTGGAGGCTGGATTTCATACCTGGCTCTGTGTGTCAGTTGGAACTAGTAAATGTCCAAATGCCAGGACCACAGAAAACATCCTTTGACCTTGGAAAAACTCTTCTTGGCACCAGGTATGGGCTGCAATTAATTAAGTTACTTGTTATAAAAACAAAAGCTCTGTTAGAAGACTTCTGAATTTGGGTGGGTCTGGTTGCTGTGAATATATCTAAAAGACTTTGCCCATTAGCAGATAAAAAATTACTGGTAATATTTATTACAGTAGTTTCAGTGGGCTGTCTCTGTACGTAAGTCCAAAACTAGCCTGGCATGGTGCTTCACATGAGGTTGTATGCACAGCTGTTTGCACCGATGCAGCTGCATTCCCTATATCTTCCAGCACAGGGTGGCCACATCCAGCCTCCTTACTGGGAGTGCTCTCCATCCCATGCTAACCCCCAGCTGGCCTAGACCACTGTTCCCATCAAAGCCCCGATGGGATACATGCTGGCCATGTAACTGTGGGGACAATCACAGGCCACTGTCATCACCAGTGCCCTGGGCCTCTTTCCCTTGCTAGCTCATACATAATCTGACAGATCCAAAGCCTAAATACAGGCCTTTGGTGGGAACTAGAACAGGCTTAGTTGGTCTTTCCCTGTCAAATTTTTCAAATTGCATTCTTTATTTCTGCAGGTCTAATTATTTATAGTACAATAACAATACCAAGAGAGAGAAAAGAGAAATAGGATTAAGAATTTCAAAGCAAACAAAATAAATCTTGCATTTCTGAAAATGTATAAACCAGACCATTCTGACAAGGACCAATCATGCTCTCTGTACCTAGACAAGAACAGTATTGTATCCGGGGCTGAGTCCATGAAATTACATTTAGGCTTCACATCTCTGCTAGCAACTCAAGAGATACTGGAAAACTCAGAAATGTAGTGCAGAAAATTCAGGATGGGTCATAGTCTGAGGAAGGTTTTTAAAGCTATTTTGTTTCTTTGAAAGAAAATTGGATAGGAAAACGACATACGAGGAGGGAAAGTTTGGGCACAGAATTGGGAAGAAAAAGCTTCTACTTTGAAGCCATGATATCTTATTTTCAATAGCTGTGCACAAGTCACTTGGTCCATCTACCTTACCTGTCCACCTCAGTGCAAGGAGCACAACTTACGAAGCATTTGGCAGTCCAAAAAAACCAAGGAAGCTTGTCCATGGAAAAATACATATGACTCCCAGGCAGACAGTGGAACATCACAGATGTATTAGAGCCTAATGTGAAAGGCCCTAAAAATGTTGCTCTGCTTGGGTGGGGTCATGTACACATAAAAATTTTGGTAAACCCCGCACTGCATTGTCCATTTAGGTGGAGAAAGAAAGTAAAACTGCCTTCCCCTAAGAAACAGATCACTGCAATTTAGGTCCTTATTCACAATCCAATAAAGTAGAAAATATTGTTGCTGTTTCACTGGTTGGTTCACAGTTACTTGGTATTGGTTTTGTTATTGTGCAATTGTTATTCCTTCTTCTACGGTCTTTCTACTCTCTTACCTTGGTTCATTTATCAATACTTTACATGTACTGCTCCTAGTAACAAAGCACAAAAAACCCCAAATATACTGACTAGATTGTACTTAATAGGAATGTACAGAATAGGAAATGGGATTTTTTCAGCATGTTTGAAAAAAAATCAACACATTTCCCTTGTAGTGTCTAATAAGAAGCATTATTGTCATTTTACAATTTATGCTAGAAATAGACATTAATTCACTAGCCCTGATGAGGCATCTATACCTCTGTGAGCTGAGTCTTGCTTTGAATGTCCTGGGTTGCACATCGTGCACTGAAGGAAGTGAATCCAGATTTTTTCAAGATTCCACTGCTGCTGTTAAGACTGCAAAATCATTCATTAGTTTGACTCAAGCAATTTGGAATGACATTTCCAGCTTTTGTTTTCTTAATTTTTTCCTTTCCTTTTGCATTTTACTTTCTTCCTCTACAAAACTATGCCCAGTGAATACACACGATAAAATTGTAATGTTTACCTAATAACTGCTGCATTACACTTGTATGAACAGTGCAGATACTAAACATTACACAGATTACTGACACAACAATGCAGCAGTTCTTTCTGTGGCACAGGATTTCTCTGGAAATGTTATTTTATTGCATTTCATTTAATGCTTGTTTGTTTAAGGAGGAAGAACAGATATCGCTGTATTTCAGTTGGATTCAGCAAGCATTCTGGACTTGGTCCAGTAAATCATTTAAGTGTGTGCTTAAATGTAATGAAATGAAATTTAAGTTCATAGTACTGCCTAGATATTTAACATACAGCATGGGCTTAAGTGCTTTATATAAAACAGGACAAGAATGGTGAGAAACCTTAAAAATAAGGCCCATGCCTTTCTACACACCTTTTTTTTTAACCCTAATACTGTTACAAGGGACATTTTCCACTGCCTATGCTATGAAAACACTGTGTAGTACCCCCTGACTCACCCCCAAAGCCAACTGACTTTACTTGATCTGACAATCTGACAGCTATATCCTGTATAACTGCTAGTCTGACCCTTTTTAAAAATATCCTATTAAGTGTAAGCTTTGCCTAGGCAAGGTATGCAGAAATGAGTCACAGGGAGTATATGGAATTTTCTCAGGACTTAGGGCTGTGCCTGTTGTAGCCAAAGGCTAAATCTCTGGTGCAACTTAGTGGTGTTCCTCTGAGTACATTCACTTTCCATACCAATCTCTGTTTTAGTGGGAAACATAAAACCAACATTAGGAAGGTGTGTTCTCAATTTGAGTTATCTAACCCAGGTAGGATAATTTAAACAGTGGTTGCACAGCAATTTAAACCGGTCTGACTCCTGACTGCCAGGGAAGGTGCAACCACACCAGCCAACAGTTAGATGGGCACTGGCTGTGCCACAGCCCTGTCTTCGGTCAGCAGCCAAGACAAGGGGACTGGAGATAGCCAGTATGAAATGCTAACAGTGCATAATGCCCTCACTGCTTTAACCTGTCCATGCACAGATATGACTGAAGTTTTTATGTGTTTTTGCAATTAGATAGACCTGAAGGACCTTTTCAGAGACATGGAAACTAAGTAGAGCTGACTGCTGTCACAATAAAGGGAAACACAGTTCCTTCCTCAGAAGGTTTACAATTCATATGTAATATTTCCACTGTAAAGGCCCTTTACTCTTAGCCAAAGGAAAAGAAAAATCAAAAGCTGGCTTTACAATTTATGAGAAGCTCCCAGCATAAAAAAACCCCAAGCAAGCAAACAAACAAACTGCTTTGTTTTTCAGGTTAGATGCCTAGGAATTTATTTTTTTGCATGTTTGTTTCTGCCAAGAGCAGAAATGGCTTGAATTAGTCTGCAGTGAATCAATTTCTTTCCACAGAAGCATTAAAACCCTCTAGGTTTCATTCATTAACAGAATAATACATATGTTTTGCTTGGTAGTGTTTGTTTGAATTACAACCTCATGGAATTCAGAACAAAGCTAGTATGGTTGCATGGACCTGCTTAAAATTCTCAAAATTCCATTTCATATATTTTCTGCTACAAGAACTAGTTAAGCATACCAGTTATCTAAAATATACAAGCTTTTCTGCTTACCATTTTTCTTGCCATCTCAAGTCACTGCTTGCCAAAAATAATTTTAAAATGGCTATTGCTTTGCATTTTTAGCACATCTCAAAAAAGTGAGGAAACAATTAGGCTTTGATCAATGAAAAGAGCATGAGCTAAACATACATATTTTTTCAGCTCTCTTCATGCCATCATGCTAGAGAAAATGTCTTTCTTAAACTTATAACTTGTTTTGTGTAGACTTAAGATCCCCATGCATTTTACAGAATATAAGAGGAGCTGAGTGCCTCTGGCCAAATTTCTGTAGCTTTCACTCACAAATAAAGAGGTGGGAAATAAGAAAGCAGCAATATGCACAGGTATAGATGAACAGATGGTGGCATTGTTTGTTTTTTTTGTTGTTGTTGTTTTTTTTTTGTTTAATAATGTTACATTGCCACATTTATCTGAAGCTTTAGTGGTACTTTCATTGATAAAGTTGGGCACAGATTTGCTTCTCTTCCCTTCTTGTGTTCTGAGTGCTGACACCAACACCAGGTTTCTCTGTATATGAGAGGTGTAGTCTCTGGTGACAGAGGGAAGAGGAGAAGGTTACTAGATGTGGATTGTATACATGGTTGTATGAAATAGTTCAAGAAGTCTGTTCCTATCCAGAATTCCATACAGAGGAATATATATTTCCTTTGTAAGCCCCAAGGCACTCGTCTGTGCTTCCTTGTGCAGAATGTCTATCCCTGAGGCTTATAGGAATGCCCACAACCAGGAGAAAAGATTTATCCTCACACTGAAAGACTGTAGTGTTAGGAAATGGAAAACACATTAGAAATGTGTGCTAACCCCAACTGGAAAATTTAAGAAACTCATTTTATTTCGAGCCAACAAAACCTTCAAGAGAACTTATGCTGGTTTATGTTCAGGTATCTACATTTAGATCACTACCTTATCTCTCTGGATGAGGCTTGAAGTTTAATTCAGTATTAGGGTGATGTGAGGCAATGTTCTAGGTGTTTGCATGTTGGAGTTTGCCTTGTTTTGTAAGAGCTATGGAACTTATTGTCTGGAGATTGTTGGTTCACTTTCATCTTCTCATCTCTTGTTACATTTATTATACCCTAGAAGACTAGAAAAACACTGAATTCTATACTAACCTGAAACTTAAGAGCAGAGGACAAGAATTAGGGCAGAGAATTTGTTCAGTTTTGATCTAAAGTAGATCAAAACTAAACAAAATATTTGGGGCCTGAGAAATAAATGTACCGTGTCTCAAAATTCCTTCATTCACTCAAAATCTCCTCCCCTGGACTAGAGCTAAAATGTCTGAGCAAGAAGAAATTGGTTGAGTTCATACCATTCTTTTGCTCCCTTGCAGTTTCCTGTGGGTCAGTGAGCTGTACAGCAACCTCTCTGGTCTGTGTGGGCCAGGAAATTGCAAATATTTTCAGCTATGTCAGGTTCTGCATATGCAAGTGAGGAGGTTCAAAGGGAAGTTTAATTGACACTAATCCTCATCTTGACTTTTGCTCACCTCCTCCTCTTTTCCCACTAAGTCTTCCCACCTTCCCACCTCAAAGTCACAGAAGCTTTACAATTTTTCTTATAAAAATATATATATTTAACCCTTTGGCAATCTCTTAATGCCCTTTTATTAAATCCCTTAAGTCTTTTTATTAAGTCCAGGGTAATTAAAATTATTATGAACTTCTCTTGAGAGATTATACCTTTTAATCACAGTGCATATTTGCTGAAATGTAGGCAACACTTTTGGTATATCAAATATAAAAATACATTGGGCAAAGATATTTAATAACAAATTTTCAAACAAAGATCTTGACTAAGGATGTTTAAGGCATTAAAAATTATATCTACATGCAGTCACAGTAAAACATTGAAGGACTTCTAACACTTTTACAGATATACAATGGCACAGTTGTAATCAAGTTTCTCAATTTATTTCAGCTCCACCTCCTCAGCTGACATAATCTGTCTTAATGCCATTGACTCCCAAGGTGCTACCCTGCTTTAGAGCGCTCAGTTTTCTAGGCAACCAGAATAGATGCACAAATAAAATCCCTTGGGCCATTATTCCCCAGCCAATTAAAGAAAAAGCAAGAACTTTTCTTGTGAAGTGAACTTGGATCTTCTGTCTGGGAGCGGAAGTGATAATGCACACACTATAGACCAAAGGCATTCTTACACAGCTGTACAGTGGCACAGATGAGAATGGAAAGTATTTATTTACTCTGACACTTGCTACTAGACTGATTCCTGAAATTTCAAAATTAAGGAGTTCTGATAAGAAAAACTAGCCATCCAATATTTGTTTTATTTTACCACCAATTTTTTTTTTAACTGTGAAAAAAACCATTACCATGGGGGTTTTAAATGTGAATTTTAAACATTTCAGTAGGATAGAAGGAAGGCCAAATGCCTTACTCTCGACTACTTCTAATAGATATTTATTTTCACTCATGCTCATATAACAGAAGCTTCCAGCTTATTGCATATTGTAAACCCCAGAAGCAGAAAAGAAATGTATGACTTTCTATATCAAAGGAGTTCATGGTAACTTAACTGCTCCTAGGTTAAGAGTGAATGGGAAAGATTATCAAACACAGCACAATTTAACTTGGAATACCTAAAATTTTTATTTAAAAGTCTTAGAAGGTCTGGACTTTTTACTTTATAAATTCCTACTGAAGTCAACAGACTTACAGCCATCCAGCAAGTGTTCACAGAATGGGAATCTCTATTTTAGAGTTAGATAAAAAAATTACATTGAGACATAATTGGGACTAGTAGGAGAGGTGAGACTGTAAAGCATGAAAATGACTCATTTAAGTATTTGAATGAAAGAAGGAATAGGCATAGGGTGATATGGAACAGTTATTGAAGACCACAGAAACTGTGAAAAGAAGTTACTTTTTGTAAAGGAGCAAAGAAATATAAAAAACATTGGAATAAGGTTGTAGAAACAAGAAAAGGGAAATGCGGAAATAGTTCAAACTATCAGAGAACCAATTAAAAAATGTAGATGTCAATTTCTAGTGATTTTTCTAAATGTTCATCTACTTTCTGTTTTTCTCCTGTCATGTTTGTTTGGTTTTTTAAAATTAAAAAAAAAAGTGATATGTGCTATCATTTAATTTCATTTAAAATGTTGTCAGTATATTGCCATCTGAAATGTATCAACATGCCCTGTAAATGAGCTTTGTGTAGGTGTGAGAAGGAGAAAATAAGGTCCTGCCCACCATGCAATATGGTAACGTGAGAGATGTTTTAGGTAATTTTATCAGTAATGCAAGCAATTTTCTGGCAATGATGAATATTGCTATTTATCGGCAAGAAACAGGGCTTGTGAGAGGATGAAAAAAATCCGAAGATGCTAAAGGTATGGAGATATAATAATATACAACCAAAGCAAAAAGGATATTCAGTGTTGCAGAAAAGATGAACCGAACACAACTGGGTTTAAGGTTACTAGTTCAAGAAAAACCTTTAAAATGTGTAAGTGAAATGAAAGAAAGACAGGAGTATTTGGACTCAACTGGTAGTTTAAGGCACTGAAATTGAGTGTTAAGGCATACGTTCACTCTATACCTGGAGTGCCTTTTATAGCCATTGGAGAGCTGATCAGTACAGAGAACTGAACCTCCAGAACTAATCAAATTCACCATAAAACAGACATCCACACCAAATCCTTATCCAGACTTCACTGACTATAACAGCACCTAGGTATCAAGCTTTCAGTTAAATATCTACAGACATCCAGATTTAGATATCTTACCCCAAACCCCGCATTAGACATCTGCAATGTTGGTTCCTGTATCTGGTCCTCAAAGGCTTCTCCATAATCCACACCAAAAATGAGCACTTCCAGGGTAAGATTAATTTGTGTCATTTTAAATAGCCATTTAACGTTAAAATTGATTGTGCACTAAAAAGACCTGTTTTCTTTATTGACTAAAAGGATTTTATATTTGGTCAGATGAATCCCCCTTGCCTCCTCTACGGCTACTTAGCTAAAGAAAGAAAAATAAAAGACAAATAATGAATCAGAACAGCATAAGAATGTTTAAAGGCTGAAGATAATAAAAATTATTGAAATTATTGAAATCATTACATAGCTTCATTAGCAGCACATTTGAAGGAAGTGTTCATAAAGATATGGCTTCACAACACAACACTTCACAATCAATGTTATCTTGTACACCTGAGAAATAATACATTGGGACTGTGGTTTACCCAGGCTTGTTTGGCCTGAAGCAGAACTTTTAGAGAAATGTTTGTAATCATAATTATTGAGGATGTGACTCATGACTGATGCCTTGGAACCATGACCAAAACTAACAATTGTAGGAGAAAATGAGAAATTAGAAGCCCTCAGAAGCACAGTTTACAGTACATTTTTGATGACTAGGTTTCTGGATAAAACTAAGTGTTTGCTTCCTGTTAGATTTTTTTTTTTTTACTAAGAATTATCTAACTCTTAATTAAGAGTATATGCAATTCTAAGGGGATCAACCCAACAAGCTCCAAATTTCTTGTAGAGGAAAAATATCAAGCACAAGCTTGATTGATAAATAAATAAATAAATAAATAAATAAACAAACGCTTCCAGGGAGAAGTTGTTACATGTCACCACTCTCATTTCAGCACATGATTTAGTAATCTAAATATTATCTTCTAGTTCTACAGGACCAAATTCTGAGGGTAACTGAGCACTGAAACAGTGTGACTTCCTTTCTGTGACATTGTCCCTTTCTGAACATTTGCTTCAAAAGAAATAAAGTGCCAAATTGCTTCAAAAAGAATAGAGTGTCAAATCTAATGACAGTTTTGTAAGACAAATAATATCTAATGACAATTTTGTAAGACAAATAATTTCGATACTATAAGGCAAATTCATAACAATATTTCAGGAATATTTTAACATTGATATTAGAAATTTAAAAGAAGAAATTTTCTAAGTGGCTTTAAAAATGTTTTCTGAGGATTCCTAGGTACTAGGCAACATTGAACTGTGTGTATGATATTAGATAGTTCCTTCATCTTCTACACCATGAATTGCAACATTAATTAGATGTTGGAATTAAATTGATTACAATATTAATTACAATGTACTTTTTATAAAGTTTATATCATACTGAAGAAGCAAGATTTTGCCTAAATGTAATTGCCATGTATTGCAGAAGAAAAAATCTAAAAATATCCATCCAAATAATCTTCTAATTATAGTGATTTGTTCTGTGAGGAAGTGAAATCATTGAACGTTAAAACACCATGCATTTATTTTTGATGGTATTAGGATGCAAAATAGAGATAAGTGCCATTGAAATATTTTATTTAATTGCAAGGAAAACAACTATGTCGATTAAATCAACTATATATCCTACATTCATGCACTGTTTTATTTTAAGTAAAATGTCTATTAACCTGCAGTTTTCTCCAAATCATTAGTTAAAATTTCATATGGTTAGTAAGATCAAGCTAGAGATCAAGTAACTTTATTACCCAGCAGCAATAAAGCAGCCCTTAACACAGTTTCCATAATCACCCTTTGCATACTGTAATCACTCTCTCCTCAAGGTACAGAGCAGTGCTTGGGCCCGTTCCAGGTGGAGCCCAAAGCAGATGCTCTGGACAGTGCTCTGGGAAGAGCCTGCATCTCTCTGCTGACTACATAAGTAGAATTAGGAAGCTAAGCAGCTAGGTGCTTAAAACTCTATAATGCTTGTAAAGCTTGTAGATTAGAAGGTGAAACTAGACAGATGTAGACAGCATGACTCATCCTACCCCTAATATAAAACTATATATGTAGCAGTTAGACAACAGGACTCTTGTTATAGTTTTATGATTGATACAGCCACTCACAGAGACAATCTAACTCAGCTTCAGACAGATAACATAGAAGACAGATCCTCTCCCTAAATGCGTGCAGTATGGAAGACAGAAAGCAGTAAACACTTAAAGCAGATAAATGATGTTGGGAAATAGGGAGCACAGAATAAGAAGAATTAAATAATTTTATTTTATCATAAAATGAAAATGTCTCCACTTATCTAAATAATGTCAGATGGAAACACTGTATGATGGCAAATGATATAGCTCACAAATAGGGCAGCTATAACAGCATATATGGAGCCTAACAATGATTATGCATACAAAACGTAATAATTCAGAGATCAGTAACAAATAGGTCATAATTCAGTTATAAGTTTGATAAATTTTAAGTCTGATAAGTCTACACACCCATCCATTTCACCATGGAGTTAAAAAATACTTGCCGTTATTTATGATTACACTGTAGATACTTTTTTTTTTTAATTTCTGCATTATTTAGGTGTGTAATATTGTGATCATAAATACAGGAAACAAAATGTCTTTATTTGCTTTTTTTTTTCAAAAGGCCAAGTGGACAGCCTTGTAACTTAGTTAAAATATACACTAGGCTATTTAGCAGGGCTCATGGATCAACACTTACGGAATCCCTTGTGTGCACACAGCATGTATGTTAATCTATATATCCAGCACACATACAAGGAACCTCCATGGTCCAGAGATCAAGAATCCATTTTATTTTCTCCAAGTTGACTGTTGTGCAAAAATATCAGTAATCTCATCGAGAGAAGGATCTGGCCTGTAAGGGCACAAAGCTGGATGAGAATCACAGATCTGCAGGCAGCAGGAATCATCATGTCATACAACCCAGCAGCAAAATGACTGATTTATGGTGGCCAAGCTTCATTGAGGGGTCAGTACAAGCAGATAGGCAGCAAAAAACTACTGTAGGGCAGCAAATTGGACAGGTAGTCCAGCAGAATAAATAGCTGGTCTTGGCACAGACCAAGGGCTCTGAATTCAGGCTGGTCAGTGCTCCAGGAGAAGCCAGAAGTGCTGAGGCAAAACCCGCCATGTTGCCTCTACAATCAGCTTCTGTTCCACGTTTTGCACCATTGCTTTCCTCTGAGATTTCTGGAAGTGTTGTGGATCTCCTACTTCTATTGAAATCCCCGCTTAATTTAAGTGTTGCTGTGACACTTCAAATCCCTTTAAGTTTGATGGTTTTGTGTTCCTGCAAAGAGACAGGGAAGGAAAAAGGGAAACAGGAAATGGACACAAGAAGAAAGTAACCCAGGTATAGATCACGTAGCACTTGGGAATTGTACGTAAAAAATTCATTAATTATCTCAAAATTAATATTTTAAATAAACTGACATCTGATTTCCAGCCAGAAGCCAGGAAATTCAACCTTAAGAATGTCACCCATTTGAAGTCATTTTATTCTAGCTTGGTTTATCCGTGTACTTCCCAGGAGCTAACAGTAAATTATATATTTCATGATCTCTCAAGGAATCCTGCCAACACCTGGTGATAAGTTGCTATAACAGCAGCTTGGGGTTTGAGAAATGCACTTTCCTTAGCACTTATGGCAACAGGTGACCGAGTGGTAATGATGCCATTAACACGTTTCACCTTTTTAAGGTCTCCCACTGGTGTTTCACTTATACTAATTTATGGAGGAATCATTTCATTTTGGTGTTACAAGTCCCTTGTGTTCTTAGTGGTATTTTTAAGAAAATAAACAGAAGGTGGGAAGGAGAACATCCTCTGGCATATGTGATTTTGGAGAAAACCACCATTAGCAAATTCTGTCATGTATGAAAAAGAACTTGGGAATTTTTATAGCAGATCCAATAAGACTGATATCAACTTCAGTTTTCCCTTCAGGAATCACCAATATCTGCTTTGTAATAAGCAGCTATTAAGTACTTGCCACATATGATTCTCCAGACTGATATGTTTGCATTTGTTATGCAAATATAGGTATGTATTAAAAAAAAAAAAAAAAACAAACCAAAAAAAACCCCAAAAAAAAGCCCAGGCAATAGTGTCTCAATTCATTATTTGACTGTGTCCTTATGTACTCCCAACTGTAGATACACTTGCAAAAGGATCTTTTGTTATGGCTGTGGTTATGATTCTATGTCCTTCTCTATGTAGCCTTCTGGCTACTGTAATGATTCTTCAGAAAATATTGCACAATTAATTGCTTACTTCTTTTCAAAAGCTGTCTTTCCTACAATTCTCAATTCTTTTTATCGTGCAATTACAAAAGAAATCTTCTATTTAACAACTGTAACTTTATTAACATCCTACAACTGAGATTTTTTTTTTACCAGAAATACTTGACCTTGACAACTTACTCCCTACAGCGACAATATGAAAACAAACCTATCAGCTCCTTAAAAAAAGAAAAAAAAAGGGAAAAAAAAGACAATGCCAAAGACTGCTAGTACAGCACAGAGGAGCAAGCAAATGGTACAGTATATGGGAACATTATGGCAGTAGATTCTGTCTCCATGGACATCAGTTGGATGTTTATCACTGAATTCTAAAGAATCACACCCAAACTCCCACATTATATAGTGAGAAATAGAGGCTTTCAGATGGGATTTGTCTTGAATATCCAAACAAATCTGAGAATTTGACATTTTTTTTATAATCTAATTGCTTGGTTACCACAAGACAAGACAGGATTGGGTTGCCTCAAGAAAAAGGTCATTGTCGTCAACTCCCTAATGGGAGGTTACAGACAAGGTGCAACCAGACTCTTCCAGGTTAAACGCAAGAAGACAGGAGGTAATGGACAAAGATTACAAGAAGGAAAATTCCAGATAATACAAAAATTTGTATCAGTCATGGTAGTCAAAACTGTCCAAAGAGGCTGTGGAATCTCAATCCTTTAAGGTATTCATGCCTTGGTTGCATGACCCTGAGCAACCTGATCTGACCCCGAGTTCGCTCTGAATGGAGGATTTGGACCGAAGTTCTCCACGAGTGTGAAGGGGAAGAAGGGTGGGGAAGGGGAAAGGGAAGGAGAAAGGGAAGGGACTTTCCTTCTTCAAGAACACTCAGTTGACACATACCTTGTTTGAAAACAGTACAACGGGAGTTCAACAGAAATTGCTAAAAACAAGGGGGTAAAAATTGTTTTAGCTAGTAAAATTAAATGTACCCTATAATTGTTCACACCAATTGTCTCCGTCTACTGTTTTATCACTGTAGTTGGGAAGTAGAAGCAGCATGTCAAAGGAATCAAAACAAAGATTCTATAATATGGAACAACTGTAGTTAAATCTGAATTTAGATCTTAACTCTATTCAGGCCAGTTCTTCAAATACTCATGTAGGCCTAGCTAATCCAGTGTTACACCAATTTATGCCTGTTGAAGATCTGGATTTACTGCACTGATCTATGTCCAGTACTTGGTGGTCATGGTACAGAAGCTGCCTGGGGCCCAAGGGCACACAGGTTGAATGCATGAACAATCTGTAGGGATAGACATATGGCACATTCATTACACGGGGGCTATTTTGCCCCCACGCTGCCCTTCCTGTTACCTCATGGCAAATATGGGATTTCTGCACCTCCATGAGCAGACAAGCTACCTCCTTTGTGGCTAAGCAGGGGCAGATGTGACAGATGAGCTTCTTGCAAGGGGATCCTGATAGTACTTACTGGCCATTTGGTCTTTAATTCCTATATTCTTTTTCAGATTCAGTGTGACGAAAGACAATGTCAAAAATACCTATAGGGACTAGAAAATAAAACAACTCCCTGCTCTTATGACCTTGAATAAAATGACCAAACAGATTTCATAGAGTGTCTTGTTCCTGTCACACCAAATGCCAGCTCTTGAGACGATAATCCAGTTCCATGTTTATCTGATGCACACTTTATGGTTCTGCATCTTCCCTGATATTTTCAATTTTACTAACTAATGTAGTAACAAACAGGATCTTCAGCTATAAAAAAAAGAACATTAATTCTCCAATTCAACGACAGACAGGTTTAAGGCTTTCCTAATGCAAAGAAGGCAGCCAAGTTAAGATCTTTGTTTACTGCAAGTAGCTAATTTTCTACGCTTTGGCAAATCGACCTCCATCATTTACTTCACCTGTGTGCCACAGGGGCCACTCCCTTGGCAGAAGTTTGCTAGTCTTGTTTCTGATCCCTCACAATTCTCTGGGTACACTGAATATTTGAGGAGTCTTTGCAAGACACAGGAGTCACTCCACCAAGCGTGGTACATCTGGTCCCCTGGGATGATCCTGACAACACAAGTAAGAAATAACAGGAACATAGTTTTTACTACAGTAATTTTTAACCAGAAATGGAGATGTCCTGCCCAGCTGACCTTTGTAAAGTGTCACCTACAGTCTGAGAGTTGAAGTGCCAAGGGTATGGGACCATGCTTTTTGTATTTCATCAATATTGCAAAGCTAAAGATTTTATTTAGAAGAAAAATAGTAAATGGCACATCATGTAATTGCTATTTATTTTCATAAACATGAGGTATTTCAAAGTGCTATAAGACGCAGCACTAAATGTACATCATTGGAAGAAATTAAACACAGAACTTTGCCGTTACCCAGTTCTATGCACCAAACATTAACAAATACATTAACTGGAAGAAACAGGCTAGGAAAAGGCATATATAGTAAATTTCTTTACAAAAGTTTCTTAGTTCAAAAAAGTGATAAAGTAATATCTACTCAAAACTTTCACAACTCATTTTCATACGAAAATATAAGTATCAAATTTAGTTATGTATCAGCATCATACTAAAGTATACAGGCAATGTAAGAATTAGTACAGTACATAACAGAGATTAACAATATATTTGTATACAAAAACATGCTCCTCAAACATTGAGGTATTACAGTACTTAGGTATGAACTTCCAGTCTAATACTGGCAGCAAAAGCCACCTCTCATAACCCAAGACATGTACAAAAGGCAAGTGTGTAGATGGTATTTACAGAAATTCCCACAGGGGTACAAAATGCCAACCCCTAAAGTAACATCTGTTAGAACATAAGCACCATAAAATTTAGGAATGAACATTTCAAAACTCAACTAGATGTCATCAGCAGCTCCAAATGCTCACAACACTTAAAAAAAAAAAAAATCCCCACCATCTACAGTTCTTAAGAAGAAAAAACAAAGGCAGTCCATTGTTGTTTGGTAGTCTTGCAATAAACTCCTTGCAAGAACATCTATTTGCTCCGTACCCGGATAATATAGTCTGTCGATTACTTCAGGGACTGGATTGAAATTAAAACCAACATTCTTAACGTCAAAAAACACAATTTTTTTATAAAGAATCAAAAATGTGCAAAGTGGCAATGACTGTCCAGATCAGCCAAAAAAAAACCCAAACCAAAACAAAACAAAAGTTTAGCAAGTCCGCTTGTAATCTATTTTCTTTAGTAATTGTTCTTGCCTGGCTTGCAATTTTTCCTTTTCTAGCAGTAACTTCTGCTCCTCTGCCTGAAGAGAATGAACATATTCAGTGGCTTTTTTTAAGATCACAACTTTTGCAGCTTTCTCATTTTTAACCAGTTCTGGAACATGGTCCCTTAATGTGAGGAAACTTGACCGTAGATCATTACGTCGTTGACGCTCCAGGATATTATGGTTGCGTCGACGTTCACTGTCCTCTGAATCAGAGTTTCGAGGACTTGAACTCTTAGGCTTTGGTTGGATCGTGGGTTTTACTGGACGGGGCACCTCAATTTTTAACTTTTTCTGTGGTGGAGCCTCTTCAGTCTCCACGAATGGAGAAGGAGCGGCATAATTATGCTGCTGGTGAATTGGTGCACAACGCTTTAATATCAGTCCATTCTGCTGTGTCCTGACGGATGAAAAAGTGGTGTTTTTAGGACGCACTGTAATAGTAAGGGTGGTAACAGACTTGTTGGTAGAGGAGCGTCTTTTCTCCACTGTAACTACATCTATTTCTTCTTCTTCATCCTCTTCCTCCTCATCTTCATCATCTTCTGGTAATTAAGGACAAAAAATAAAACAGATTATTCTCCCGGAAAATACCTCAACCAAGTATCATTATCTATTGACAAAATATTCCAGTAAAAGCTATAATAAAATAACTGATGGCAAAATCAGGGTGCGCCCACCATCTGCAGGCAGATATAGATCTGTAAAAGTATGTAATACACATGAAGTCAGCAAAGAACAGGGATTTCTGAAAGCTTAGTCAGTTTGATTAGTTGAGTTTTTTTAAACACATCTAATTTTCAATCAAAATTGGGCTACCACCCACACAATCACAGAGGCAGAAAAGAATTTTTAGACAGAATGTATGTCGTTTGAATGGAATCATCGAGCTGCGGCACAAAAGGCAAGCTCAGAGCCACAACACAGCCCCTGCTTGGTAGAAAAGCAGCCGGAAAATGAAACAATCGCTGGGTTTGTTCTGAGGCAGAAGGTGAAGCTGCTCCAGCCGGGGACCCTTTAAGCCGGCGCTTGGTGCACTGCCAAGAAGACAGCTGTTGGAAGTGCTTCCTCACCCAAAGCTGTCAAACCAGACATTAAAGGGACAGCAGGCTCTGAAACCCGGGACGGATCACCAAGTTTGTGGCGGTGGTCATAGGGACCAGCTCACCGACACACGCCAAACCTCGGTTCAGCCCGAGTGGACTTCTCTGCGTGCACGCACAGGGGATGTTTGGGGCATTTTGGGCTCTCTCAGTACAAAGCGCTGCTCTAAGGGCTCACTAGCCCAGCTCCAGCCTGCCCGCATCGCGCCTAAGGGGACGCGCACACGCTCATCCCCCATAAACCCCGTACCCTGCGTGGCGGTGGCAGCCGCACTGCCGCCCCCCC
>WBMY01008192.1:204237-252353 GCA_013397315.1 Donacobius atricapilla | reverse complement strand
AAAAAAAAAAAAAAAGTACAGCTATGTACTGTGTTGAAAATTATGTGACAAGGGGATGTAGAAGACATGGAAAGGGGAATACTGCTTATATTGCTTTCCTTGGTAACATCCTAGGGGAAATGCCGATCAGATTACAAGTTTAGTGTAGGTAAAAAATGAAAAAAAATTAGCTTATAAGTGAGCAATTAATTTCCATTATGTCTCTTCTGTTATTAACACTTCAGCTGATGTTCTTTTTGTGACGTATCCTTTTGTATATATTAAAGGATAGCATTTACAATGTAGTCTGCAAAGGAATATTCCCTTTTATAATGCAATAGTCATAGCACAAAAGTAATTTAATTCCAAAGCCTGCATACATTAACTATATATATTCAGATCATGGACATTTACAAGACTAAAATATAGGGTAGGCAGCTCTTTGTCAGAAGTCCTGTGTTTTTCAATGTAAAATGGTCCCTGCTCACTCAGCTCATTAATTGCTACACCAGTCACCAAACCTTCTACTCTGAACAAAAAATTTGCGAAGGCAGGGTTTACACAACACTTTCACTACCTTAATCCCATCATTTCAGCTTGCTCTAAGTCACAGGGACTACTGCGAGAATAACATATTGCTGTATCCCTTTTTCCTGATATGGGGGTCTATTTCACTTTCAACTATTTCACCTTTCCTCACATCCTTTTGTTAGATATCTACTAGGAAAAATATATCAACCTGCCTTCCACTTTGGTGGCTGCCAAAATACAATTGGGGCTTGTAAAATTAATCTCAAAAGTAACTTTTTCTAAATCAAGACCTATTCCCCAAGTTGTCGCAAGGAAGTTGGAGGTAATTATGCTGTGCTTTATATGTAAAGAAAGAAAAAAGGAAATTATCTATAGTGTTTACTTATGTCTGTAAAATGCATGAAGGTGTTCTTATAACAAACATTACACCCTGTCTGCTCCTCTGTGCAAAGTAAATGGCTTATTTGGCCAAAACCAAAATGAAGAGGAGAATGTATATCATAACACTGAGTTTCATCTCCTCTCATGCCTGTATGGATGACTAATTAAATAGTCGACAATTTAAAGTATTTGCTTCATTTTGATTGGGAGTGTAGAACTCAGTATTCCAATCTCAGGTATCCAAGCACTGTGTAAGTCCCTAGTGAGGCTGCTTTCATAACAAGAATTCAATAAAAATCAGAGGAGTGACATGTTTCTAGAGTGTCAGAGTGAGAACTGCTGTGACCATCTCAAGCTCCCAAATTCCTTAACTGAATAGAATGGATTCGTTATCAGGGAGTTTTCAATATGTCCAGTATTTTTTTTCTCTGAGTCAAGAGGGATTTAGGGGCTTTCTTTAAGGGCACTGAATGGTCTCCATAAGTCTTACATGGTATCAGACTCCCTGCATGTTTTCCTAGTATAATTGAAATAGGAAGATAGGGTTTAATTTTTATGCTTTTCTTCTGGAAATAGGAAAATTTGAAAAAGTTGATATTACTGTCAACAGAGAAACTGGTTTACATTCCAGCCCTTCTTACACTCTCAGATCTATGCAGTCATCTCACTTTTGTTTCCTTTTTGTGACTCATTTGTCATGCTGACCCAACTCCTGACTTTAGGCCACAGATGTTCTCTGATAAAGCTTTAGATAGCAAAGTTGCATGTGAATCACTGAAGAGTAGAGGGACACACCCTTTGAGTCTGGAATGATTATGAAAGCAACACTGGAATGTAATTAGATTACATAATTAAACCTTAAAAGCTGCTATTAATTGTGCTGCTCCAGCCACAACAATCTAATGAAAGAGGAGAAAACTGCCAAGCACAATCACGATTTGCACAAAGAAAGCAAAGTAGAAGAATAGTTACATTTACATCTGCAGAATTGATCCTCAACTAGTATATTGTACAACACTGCTGCATTGCTCTGAAGCCCATTGCCACCACAATATAGCCATTTATCCTATTTTGATTATTAATTAGGAATCTCATAAATTTATGTACTGGAACATAACACACATTTTCTTCTTTAAAATACTCTAAGGTGAGAAAAATGTGATGACAGGCTACTGAATGTGTTTGGTGCATCATGCTCTGTCTCTCTAAAGTGTAGCATGAGTAATGCAAGGTTACTGCAGTAAGTACACATTTCTTATTGGATATCAGAGAAAATAGGTGTGTAAATTCCATGCAATTTGATAGCACATACATCACCATTGCCCGAGAGAGCACTGAGTCATAAGGATCATAAGGCTACATATTTAGCACTGTAAAAGAATATTTCTCATCTTTTCTCTCAGAAAATTCTATGGAAATGAGTGGGGGATGGGAGAGAAAGCTTATAAAGCAAGTATTAAAACAACAGGCAAACCACAAAGTTGCTGCACAGACACGAGTTATATCCTTTCCTTTTATTTTATGACATTTTATTTTAAGTGCCCCTCTACCCCCAGTATTTTTAGTAGCAGTGTTAAATTACAGTAGCACTCTTAGGGAAATACATGTGAGATTCACATGAATACCAAATACATTCATTATGATCAGTGCTGAATTCCAAATGAGAATAGCTCCACTTTTTTTTTTCCTTCTCTGTGTTAACCTTCAAGGCAAATCAACACATTTCAAACATCCCAGCCTGATTTTAATTTGGAAAACAGTCTTAAATATACCACTGCCAAGTCAGGTTGAATCAAAGCTGTGAGGAATGAAGGCAAGAAGGAGGAGGGGAGGCAGGACTGCCACAGCAAGGAGATACTGTGTGAGAAAGAGAGGTGAAAATGAGAGCTAACATCAGCTCCCCCGGGGTCTGCTGTAATCAGCAGACAAATGGTCTATACTCGTGGCATGTATTCATTCTGCTGCAACGGGCTGCCAACAAGAGCCTTCCTGTGTCTGTTTGGAAATAAAATACTAGTCTTCCACTATTCAGAAGCTTTGAAACTAAAAAGAACTGCTGACAAACACTGCTTTGGGCATTTGACACTGCTTTTTGATCTAGTTAGACAGTGTAAAATGAACAAATTAGGAATCTACTACAAAAGAGTCTCAGTCTTAGCTTGACAAAATATCAGGGTTTAAAAACTAGGCTTTTGTCCTTTTTTTCCCCTCCTCCTCTCAATTGTTTAAAACCAAGAAAGTACCTTGCCATTTTTGCATGCTGGCAAATGGATGCTTTCTTCTGTTTCTGAATCGTCATTTTTCAGCTGCATTTCTGTGCATGAAAAGGACACTAATATTACACATAACAAATATAATTACGTATTCACCATCTAGATATGCTTTTAATTTGTGTAGCTCCTGTTTCTAGATGTGTGCTTTGGATTTTGAAATTTGAAAATTTCCTTTCAAAACCTTTAAAGGAATTTTCACGTTGCCAGGAGGATTCTAATGTTAATTAGTTAACCTCTTTTTGTACAGCAAAAATACCTTTGAGTCACTGAAATGCCCATAGACATGGCTTAGCAGACTCTGGAGCAGTATAAGTGTTCTCTTTTTTAAAGTACGTTATTTTTCAAATGTACTTTTATCCTGACATATCATGTATTGGACACTAATGAGTTCCTCTGTGGAGTGAAGTTACCTAGCATGCTTTGAAGTGTCTTAAGTGTGCATACATAAAAGTCAAAAAACCTTTGAAACCACATCTCATTTGAAAGTGAGAAAAATTAGGTATGCTGTTAACAGAGCTAAAAGCAGACACCATAAAATGGTCCCCAAGATTCATAATGAAATTTGATAATTTTTTAAATTCAATGATTCAGGTGGATTCATTGATGGAATAGCAAACCATTTCTGAGATCACTAATACTCTAATATATAATTGCAGGATAGCAGCTAGTTATCCATTACATTCAGCTGTTCTGCCATGCTCCCAAGTTTAATTATCAATCTGCCTGAGAAAATATATTTTCCCCTCTCTGTCTGTAACAGCAAAAATCAAATTTCAGTCACAGTTTGCATTATAATACCTTATCATAAACCCACAGTTTAGGACGAGTGATTATAGTCATAGCTATCTACTGATGGAACAAATTTATGATGTGCAACTGTTCCCTAATATTCCAGCCCCAGTGGAACAGAATGTGCAAGTGAGGAAGTTCATCACAATTTCCTGGTCTGGCTGTGATAAAGAAACAGACAGAAAACAGGCTGGTTTCTGCCTGTGAGTATCTCACTTCTAAGCTGCCTTAAAATCTCATAACAATGTAGTCACAAAGGCACAAGAACTTTGCAAAAATGTTCCAAGCAAAGGGTCAGTGGAGCCAGTGAATGAAAACTGTGTGAATTTAATGAATGAGATCCTGGCTGTGTCCCACCTGCTCATTCTTTTAGATGATCAAGCCTGTGCTCACACATATGAACAACAGAAAGGATGTGTTCTAGATGTGTTTTTTTTTAATGGTGTGCATATGTATGAACAGTGCAGAGGAAGGGCAGAGCATGGATTGTAGATCAAAGGAACATATTTTTGCTTTCTTATTTTTTAGTGAATGCTATTCTTTCAGAAGATAGTGGATTGGCAGTTTCAGAGACTGTGCTTATGCTTAGCAGGAGGAGAGACACAAAGGATACAGCAGAAACAGAAGCTTCCTTTGCCAAAGTCTTCTGCCCCAAATGAGGATTGTGTTTACAAACGCCATGGCAGGCAGCCCCTGCAAGTCAATATTATGTGCCTTGTCCAGCTCTGAAGTAGAGTACTAATTGCTGAGGTAGAATACAACTTCTAAGGTCTTTCTCTTTCCTCTGTGCATTAGCAAGTTGAGAGAAAGCAAGAAATAGAGAACTAGACACATACATAAAGAGGCTATGTTAATATTACTAGCTGCAGACAGACCCTAGAAGATACTACACCTACATGTAGGTAGGCGTGTAATATCTGTTAATATCAGGAGTAACTGATGGTTAAAAATTTTCACTTCTTATTATTGATTGCCTCTATTTTTTGCTGTTTCTGGGAGACCCAAAACATGCTGCCTCAGGCAATAGGGTATAGACCAGAGATGGCACATTCTGTATCTATGGGTTTCCTTCAAATAGTGACACTTTTTTTGAAATACAAATGCAATGGATTTTTATGTGGATGTCCTGTGAAAGTCATTGTTACTAAGACTTTTTTTGGTCTTAAGTTGTGGTTTACTCTTCAACTTATATTGCAAATCTGAGATGAATTATTTACTTTATTAGTTATGTCAAAAAAGTAAGCAAACGTGTTATTTTCTAGGAATAACACAAATCAGATGTAAGAACTGTTATAAGAGAATGATGATGATGACTTACAAATCATTAGTAAGTAGTTAATGGCGTTGTTTGACACCCCCCCNAATCTGAGTGTCGTTGTTCGACACACACCCACTCACTTTGGGGAGAAGGCATGAACTTTTTATTATAAAATCTGACTCCACTTTATATAGTATTTCCACAATGGCCAGGGATTGGGGGAGAAGGTTGACACCTCTCCCCATCCCACTGGCCAAGACAACTGTCCATCAGCTGTCCATATCTCTAAGACAAAGAATGTAAACTCCCTAAGTTAAGGAAACCATTGCTTCTATTTATAACACCCGTGTGTGAGAAACAACCTAAGAACTATGAAACTGAGAGATAAAGAGAAGGCTGAAAAATCAGAGTGACAAGTTAAGGATTATGATGATCATCTTCTGTGCCCTTCCATGATCAGGACACAAACATTGTAGCAGTGACCAGGAGCAGGTCAAGTCAGCCTGCAATTTGCTCAGTAGCACATACAAAATGCTAGACCTTCACATTCAGAAGTGTGCAATGCAGTCTGAGGGTAAGGCATCAGAAGTTAATGTTCACCTTGTTTGAAGGAGACTGTTCCAGTCTGAAGAATTAAGGACATCGATTTTCTCAAGCTCACCCAGTTTTCTCAAGTCACAGAGCACCCCACCCTAGCCATTCATTTCCTTGTACCTTTGCTTGCTGACCTTGTCAGTCAGGCATCTTGAATGCCTTCACTGCTGATTCAAATGACTTCCTGGTTTGCACCATGTATTGTAAATGGTGCAGTCTGAATAGAGATATTACTGTGGGAGAGAGCATGAGCTGCGATGGCCACACTGCTCTCTTGATCGCCTGTCTTTTTGCAGTCACCTAAATGGAGAATTTCTGACACCTTTAAATCCTAGTAGAAGAGGTCTTTTATCAAAATTATACCATTCTCCATGATACAAAAACTAAAGAGTAAATCAGAGTAAAGAGCTACACTTTAAGAAGGATCCACTGTAAGAAGGATCCCTGAGAGAAATGGCCAGTGAATTGAAAGCTGCAGATGGCATTTGGCTACAGCTTCTTCCTTGTAAATTGTCCTTCTTACTTCATTTTATTCTGATCACATATCCAGAGTAGTGGAGAACAAACTAATAAACAGGCCTGTGAATGCTAGGAGTGCAGAAGGATTGACATTTTGGAGGTAAACATTGAGACTTTTCATCCAGGAAATGCAACAGTTGCTATACAGATACTGATATAACTTCTGGCAGATAATGAGTGAAATGTAATGTTATTCAAGATGGGAGGCAACAAGTTATTTAAAAGCCCTGAATATGAACCCAGCTGCCTTCAAACTCTTATTCTGGAAAAATTGTCTACTTAAATGTCAGGGATGGTATTGAATAGCCTTCAAATTTCAGGACAATGAATTTGTGCTCAGGTCCTTATGAGGCATGCTTTAAACACAGAATTGCTGCTGAAATAATTGCTTAAGCAATTGTCTGTCAGCCAAGGTTAGTTTCCAAACATTATACTCACGCCAAGGCCGTGAATTCCTCCAGTCGCCTCTGAAACAAATCCTGCAAAAACACCATGTAGGTGGCACAGGTGCTCTGCCAGGTGAAGGCAGGTCACATTTGTGTCTGCACAGGTCACATTTGTAATTGTGTATGTCCAGGATTACCACTAGACAGTGTTGAACTTCACAGTGGTTAAAGGCAGGATCCAGGGGCCCATGTCCACATGTGGTGTATTTTTTACTGACAGGCTTAACAACTTCCATTTGCAGTTTGGCATCCAGCTTGTGAGATGCCAGAACAGCTGCTGAATTACCTTTCTGTTACTACCAGAAGCAGTTAAGTTGCAAGGAGATTTGGGTTTAAATCAGCCTCCAAATTTTCAAAAACATAAAGCTTACCTTATTTCCAATGTGACAAAAGAGTCACATTGAAAGAAGGTGAGAATAACTCAATTCCTTGGTACTTCCATTCCAGAAAAATCCCACAGTACAGAGGCAAAGGAAGCTGAAACAATACAGAAAGTGCATGTAACTACTGCAAGAAGGAAATATTGCATGTTATAAATTGCAAAAAATTTCCAGTTATTTTTCATTTTATTCCACACCTTTTTGCCCAGTCCCAGTGAGTGTATAATCATATACCTTTCCTGCAGCTTTGTACGAGGTAGACACAACTCCATATGATAAGAAAAAGTAAATTATGAGCAGTTGAAGATGTAAATTTCAGGGTTTTGTGAAGCATCTGGGAGGTTGCTTCATCTTTTGAATCCAGTAATGCTTGGATTTTTGCCCTTTATGAATATTTGAATTCTTTGGATTCTTTTATTCTCCACTAAACTTCATTTGACTCTGCATAACTATAGTCTGCGCTATTTTTAACAAAGTGGGAACCAAAGATCTGGAAAGATCTAGCTGTTGTCAACATGAACATAAATTGATAATTTAAAGAAGAATACTTGAACACATTGTTTACTCAGTTCATGGAGTGTTTTGTTAACCTTTGACACCAATGTTTAACACGGAGCATTTAATGAGAGCTTCCAAAAGGAGAACTGTCCACTTGTAAATGTCTCTGGTTTTAATATAGAAGGTTATAGGTACATTAGCACTTAAGTAATAAATAGTATTTAAAATCGTTAACCACAGCGTGTTTAAGTTAGAAGTTTCTTTTTTATGTTGATATTAGCTATTGCATAACATTTTCCATGTTTCTGTGGCTGCTTTCCAAATGTTTATGCTAAGAACAATAAACCTCTCTGATTCAAAACCATGAAATGCTTATACTGTTCTTTTATAGAAATTCTTCAATTTATTATTTTTTCTATTATTGTAAAATCTTCTATGAATGAACAGCAGACCCAAATACTTGTAGGAAGAAACAGATTTTGCATACAGATTTCTGGCTTTCTTTTTTTTCCTTCTAAAACCATACACTACTGATTATAATAATTAAAGGGAAATAATGTTATTTATTCAGGACATTAAAACATTTTCCCTTGGGGAACCCATGGCTGATGTCTACAAGAGTGTATTGATATTTTGATTTATTGATAGAGAATAAAAAAGACATAAGCAACCCAAACAAGAAGGCTGTTNTCCAGTTATTTTTCATTTTATTCCACACCTTTTTGCCCAGTCCCAGTGAGTGTATAATCATATACCTTTCCTGCAGCTTTGTACGAGGTAGACACAACTCCATATGATAAGAAAAAGTAAATTATGAGCAGTTGAAGATGTAAATTTCAGGGTTTTGTGAAGCATCTGGGAGGTTGCTTCATCTTTTGAATCCAGTAATGCTTGGATTTTTGCCCTTTATGAATATTTGAATTCTTTGGATTCTTTTATTCTCCACTAAACTTCATTTGACTCTGCATAACTATAGTCTGCGCTATTTTTAACAAAGTGGGAACCAAAGATCTGGAAAGATCTAGCTGTTGTCAACATGAACATAAATTGATAATTTAAAGAAGAATACTTGAACACATTGTTTACTCAGTTCATGGAGTGTTTTGTTAACCTTTGACACCAATGTTTAACACGGAGCATTTAATGAGAGCTTCCAAAAGGAGAACTGTCCACTTGTAAATGTCTCTGGTTTTAATATAGAAGGTTATAGGTACATTAGCACTTAAGTAATAAATAGTATTTAAAATCGTTAACCACAGCGTGTTTAAGTTAGAAGTTTCTTTTTTATGTTGATATTAGCTATTGCATAACATTTTCCATGTTTCTGTGGCTGCTTTCCAAATGTTTATGCTAAGAACAATAAACCTCTCTGATTCAAAACCATGAAATGCTTATACTGTTCTTTTATAGAAATTCTTCAATTTATTATTTTTTCTATTATTGTAAAATCTTCTATGAATGAACAGCAGACCCAAATACTTGTAGGAAGAAACAGATTTTGCATACAGANTTTTTTTTTTTTTGCTTTAATGCACCACAGAGCCAAACTTAGAGAGCAACTGGCATCACCAAGGATTTTCAGCCACATTTTCTGGCTTTTCCCTACCTCCACTGTTGACACTGATCTGAGAATTAAGTGGTTTTTTTGTAGAACAGCCAAAATGGGTTGAACTCTGTGCAGTCATGGGGATCTCTAGAAGGCAAAATAAGTTCTACACGAGCCACTCTCTCCATCCCATTCTCCCTGTCCTTTAGATGCATCAGATTAATACACTATATGAGTAATTTAAAAATACATTCAATAAAAAAACCATATTTTTGCAACATTTCCTGTTAGTCATCCAATGAATCCATATAATTTTTTTACACAGATAATTATCTCCTTTTTTTAAGCAAACACACATTCAGCATGTAGTGTAGGCCCTTTGAATGGACTGCTCTTCAGAGCTTCCAGTTTTAGAAGAAGATATTTCTGTGCAAATATAAACAGTAGCATGGAATAATGCTTTCCCTATCATTTTAATAACTTATCCAGTAAGTTATTAAAATTCACAACTAAGTGATCAGAGCTAAAAAATTAACCTTCTTTTTAGAAAATGTAAACATTCATTTAAATATTGCACTTGGACTTGGTGATGGAGGAATATCCTGCACATGTTGTAATTGCCCATGCATGAAAAAATAGTTTAATGTATGAATGTTTTGCAGAATAAGAGGCTTCAGACTGCTCCTTTGCTACAGCAGTTGGCAGTTTGTATTTCAGCCAATACAATGGAATCCTGGAACACCAGACAGTCAACTCAAGCATTAAGTACTCTTAAGTCAAGACTGGCAACTGATGAACAACAGTAGTTGATTTTGTACTATGCAGAATCCTACATGTGAAAAAATATGCTTTGAATGCATAGTATCTTTAACATAGGCATGAAAAAAAAATAGAATAAGAATTTGGAGAAACTAATTAGCAAACCTCCAATGATGTTGTTTTAAAGAAGTATGAATGAGTTCCACCCAGGTCAGGTGAAGAAGACTAATTTATAGGAGTGTGGCTTTCTTATTTCACGTATCTGAGATTTCCTCATTAAGTAAATTAGAAAGCTATACCAGTTAAAGCCTGCAGAAATGGGATTAAACTGAAGCACCCTGCATTTTTAGATATATAGCTGTTATGGCCAGGGGAAAACAGTTCTGATTAGGAAAAAAGAGGATCAGGACTAGAAATTGACCAAATCATCTGACACCATGAAGATGGGAATTATATAAATATAGAGAAAAGCCTTATTTGAGGACCATCAATAGAAAGGCAACCCCATCACTTAATGGATGTGTTTTTGTATACAGGTAGAGTTCCATTATTAGAAAAGAAATTCAAGCAAATCAGAAATTGCCCATCATTTTACAGGGGTTATAGTCAACATGAGCACAGACTTTTTAAAGCTGCTTGTAAATAATGCAGGAATTGAAATACTACCCATGTAGTGAGGAAAATTATTGGAAAAGGTCATTCAATTAAAAAAAAAGTACAGATTTCATATTCAAAGGAGAGACAGCCATACAGGAGATAGCAAGACCAATGCCTTCTTCACAGTCACATCAATTTTTACTGGTTAAATAATACTTTTTTGGCCTTTTTTCCAAATCAGGATATATTAATTTCCAGACAATCAGAACAAGAAAACAACATTCCTCTTTCCACAGAAAGTTTCCTAAATGACAACTTGACTATACCATCACATAAATCCTTTATTGTCTTTTTCATGCATAGTCTTCATGAATACAGTAGAGACAAACAGCTTTGGAGAACAAATTATTCATCTTTTCTGCACAAGAGAAATCGCTAGCTCTCTTAAATGAGCTTGAGTACTGCTCCACTCTGACCTGAAGTGATTGGTCCGTGGATCAGATATTCAGTCTATATTTCATGAGGTAAAGTATTTTTTACTAACAGAAATGTCACCCAGTTGAAGGATTTTAAATATTGAAATCCTAAACTTTTCATGTAAACAATAGATGAATTTTCCAAACGTAACTGCATTAGTTCACTATAATTTGTGGACTTCTTTCATTTTAACACTGATATTTGTCATTCATATACATACCTCATATATGTGTGTGTGTGTGTGTGTGTGTGTGTGTGTGTGTGTGTGTATACATATACACATATAGATATAACTGCTGTACCACTGGAAACATAATTATCAGTCAGATTTCCTCCCGTGGGAATAATAACAATTATTATTACTCAGTTATACTTAGTGTATGTTTTTACCATTATGATGAACTATTTATTCCTTCTTTTATTGATTGACTATAATTATTATCTATTCTCTCTTAGATGCTCATTTTTGTACCTCTTTTAAGGAGGTAACTTTTTTTGTATGTTTCTTACTTTTGTAGACTATCTTTCGTTGTTAGCATTTGTCTAAAGTGACAGCAAGGGGATTTTCGTACCTCATTATATCTAACCAGCATTTCTTATTCTCTTCAAAAAGCTTTTTTGAATTATATGTAGGGATTACAGACTAATTACGAAATTTAGACTTTGAAGTCTGTTAGTATTTTTAATTCTTGCACTGGTTTTGAAGGGCAGGGGGTGGAGGGGGTTGTGGGTTTTAGTTTGTTTTTAATTTATGGCACTGAACTAACTTACATGAAGGCAATTTTTTTACCAATTAGTGTCTTTCTCAAATTTTTAGATATTTTTTCTCTCTATTGAAAATGAATTCTTCCAATTTTTGGATTAAAAATCCTTGGGCTAGACTGCTAAGATAATTGCTACGTTAATCAAAGTTGCCAGGCACTGTGAAAATACAGACCGATTTCAGTTTTAGAGCAAGAAATCTATTAAACTAATCGAAAAGATAAATAGAGAATGATGATTTTTACTGGCCGTAAGGGTCTAAAATCTTGAATTTCCAAATTTTCAACATAATCTTTATTAGCAGACTCTAAAACATGCAATTCTTGTTTTATGTCTGAGGTAACAAAAAAAATTTTAAAAATTCACTCAGTATTAATACTAGTTAAACTACTGACCTCTCTACCAACTGTATAGACTATTAACCTTGTTTGCAAGAAGGTGGTGATTTTAAGAGTTATGACTGTTAATGACCTCTGAGTGCACCAGCAGTCTCAGATCACTTACTCCCCAGTGTACCACAGGACTCAGAATTTTCCAGATGGGAAAATGATAAGACAAGGAAGATAGCAGGTCAGTCTTGAGGCAGTCTCAAGAAAATTGCTGCAAAATGAATTGTGCAGGCCTGCAGTGCTTTACCCAGCATTCTTCTATGGAAATTCATCAAGCCAAAGGTTGTTGACAAAGTGAATGAAATAATTGTGCAGTATTCTCTAAGATGCCAGCTTAAAGGCTTTGTCCATCATCTCAGCTATAAATAAACAAGAGGACACAGGAAATATTCTGCATACTTGTGCTATCCATAACATCTTATACAGATCTGTCACATGCTTTAATCTCATCATTAGTTTCAGCTGTAAAATAAATAAAAAAATCTGGTCCTCGAAATTTGTCAACAGTTTATTTCATGCTTATTATCAATTAAATCAAACTGTTATTAGTGATATTTCTTCACCTGGCTATGGAGACCTGTATTTACTTGTCTGCATAACAAACTAATCAATTTTACACAGATGATATATCTATAGTGAGGGAGCATACTCTCAGATGAACACAGCATTGCTGTTAGGAAATTTCTTACCTTAGTCCAAATCTCTGAACAAATGGGAGAAGAAACGAAAGATAGTTTGGCCCACAGTCATCTAACACCAGAAATATTTCCTAAGGACTAGCAGCTCAAGTTGTCATCTGTCTTTGAGCAGGTAAGATGTGTTTGGGAATAATAAGATTTAACAGCACGCATTTTGAATGGCTCTGTTTTGTTTTCTGTATTTGCATCTTTCAGGGTTTCTTCTTCCATCTTTTGTTGGAGCTCTGCTAGCTAGAAACTCACTATTTATTGTAATAAATCTCATGTTTATTATAATACTGCTTCATGGCTCCTGGCGCTGTAATTATGAGAACTACACTAACACTGTATGACTCCGAAGAGAGCCACTGGAGAAGAGCAGTAACATCCCGCTCTGAATATTTTCCTTAGGATTGGAGGAACAGATAATGTTTCACCTGCTTTTCCTGCCTTCTCCCCATGTTGCTCACTGTCTTTGTAGGAACCAAGGAAATCTCTGACCAGAGGGAGACATGCAGAGTACCCCCTTTCTCTATAGGTTATGCTGATCCTGGCACTCACAGAAGAGGCAGGGGAGTCATTACAGTGGCTTTAGCGGGGGGTCTGCACTGGAGACTACAAAGGCTGGGGAGATAACTCACGCTTCACTTACTTCATCTAATATGAATAAGTTGGCCTTGAACAACGGGGGAATAAACTGAACTGCACATCTGATATGAGGATTCACACTGCTCCCGGTTAACTGAGGCAGGACGGAAGCAGACCCTTCAAACCTAATTCAGTAGATTCATAGTAGAGAGATACTGATAGGGAGGTAGCCATTAATAAATTTAACATTATTTTTGATTAGTGTGACTTGCTTAAGAGAGAGAACTGCTAAGTAGTTTCTGAGCCTTTATTCAAATTGTTGCATAAATTGTTTGAAAAATTGTAGTCCATATATTTCCTACAAGAAAAATGGCTGGAATTTCAGTGGCATAGACAAGACAATTATAGAAAATCTCCACTCCTGAAAACTTGTTCTAAATGTTTTATCACACCCTAGGTACTAATATATGACAAAATCCTTCTGCTCTTAAAGCAGTTGCATTTGTGTGAGATGTAGGTTGTTGTCTCACCCACACAGATGATAGGATGACACTTTAATTGGAAAGTGACATTGTTGGGAACATTTATGAATAATTTAATATGTCCTCTTCACTCATCTTTTTATATGTTCTTCAAGTCATTATTTTATTTATTATTTATTAAGAGCTGACACTGTGCTGATAGCTGTACAGAATAAAGGAGAACACAAAGTCCTGCCCTTGTGGATCTTATGCGCAAGAAATGTAGAAAGCTCTTTTCCATCCTGCTCATAACATAGTAAACACATTCTGGTTGTGTTCCAGAATTCTTCCTCTCTTGGACCTTTCCTTTGCTGACAAATACAACAATAAAATTAATACTAAAAATATCTCAATATGAGTATACTGTTAAGCTTGACTGGCTTTAATGTTCTTACCCTATGAGATCTACATTTCCTACTCTAGTTTTCTTTTCCTAGCAGAAATACACAAATGTTCTTGTTGGACTGACATTTATAGAATTTACCTCTATTGATATCATTGCATGTCAGCAATTCTGCCTTTCTTTACAGGGAGCTGAAACTTGTTAAGTCTTTACAAAATGACAGTATTGCTTGCTTACTTTTCTTTATCTCTTCTTTCTTTTTTTTCCCATGTTCTTTTACACCTGAAAATCAACTTGCTTATGACAGATTGGATCAAAAGGCTTTGTCTTTAGCTTTGGCTGCAGAATTCTGGCACTGAAGACTTCAGGTCTATAAGGCAAGCATACAAAGAAACTACATTGATTCATTGGCTGTTTTGTCCATACAGTTCCCTCCTGATGCAGGACTGACTTGTTGATAGTTATCAATTTAGAAACAGCTCTTATCCCATTATATCTGTTACTGGTATTAATTTGTTGGGCATGAAACATATGACCAACTTTGTTGTCAAAAGATGAATAAAAACCCTGATTAGAATAATGTGTTTAGGATTAAGTAATAGCCTTCAGTCTAATATGAGAGTTTTAATTACTTCATAATTTTCTACTGAAAGACTATTTGACCCTCTGATATGTCTGCTTTTTAACTATGTGATTTTTAGCAGTTCATATTCAGAAAAATCTACTCATTCTTAGAGTATATTGAACATGTACTTGAGTATATCTTGGTGTCAGAGATGCACTTCACTAAAACACATCTATTTTTAGAGAAGCTGATGCCTAAGGAAAAGTATTCCACTACAGAGAGCTGCATTCATGTGTTATGTCTTTAAGCTGAGTTTCTGTCCAGGGGGGGCTTTTTCCCTTCTAGGAAATCACCCTCTTCTAGATGATTACATTGTTTACTGCAGTGATTATGATGTAGTGCATATGGAGTTTATGGAGGACTGTATGATATTTTACATTGGATCACCAAACCATCCAGTTGAGACTTAATTTAGAGGAGGAAGTATACCTGAGGGAGGCAGAGCAATGAGTAGAAGACTATTTGAGAATTTTTTTTGAGTTTTCTTTTATGAATAGAGAAAAAACTATCTTCACTCTTTTCACACCAAATACAAACAATAGCATAAGTGTTAACCTTGTGGTCTCAAGCTGTGTCAGCAGAGGTTTAGGTTAGACATCAGGAAGAATTTAGTCCCTGAAAAGTTTGTCAGGCATTGGAACAGGCTGCCCAGGAGAGTAGTGGAATCACTGTCGTTGGATGGGTTCCAGAAAAGGTGGACATGGTACCCAGTGCTATGGTTTAGTTGATATGGTGGTGTTTGGCCAGAGGTTGGACTCAATGATCTTGCAGGTTTTTCTGTGATATAAGGGCAAGCTAAATTGTACATGCAATTTTCACAGAAAAAAAAGATACTAAGCTCTCCAACAGCAACAAACTGGTGATAAAAAAAATGAGAAGCAACATTCTGAAAAGAGGGAAATTTACAGAGGCCAGTGCAGTAGGCAGTCTCAGTGCAATGTGAACAAGATGAATGTGCATGAAGCCTAATTATCTGAGAGTGAAAGGTCATCAAAATCAATTTGCAACGTGGTGTACAAAGGTCATTATCAGACTGAAATTTTCTACACCCATTGAAAATGCAATAAAATATGAAGTGGATGCCTTCATAACTATGATTAGTAAGGAAAAAGTCATTGAACCATCTGCCTAAAGTTTTGTGCTACCTTAGTTTTATTCAAAATATTACAAGTAATGAGAGGTAGTTTTTTGGAAGACAATATTGCTGAAAGAATGCATTCATTTTCATGATCTAAAATACTGACAGGATTGAAAGCACCGCTCTAAAATTACAGTCCTTCAAATCAATGGCAAAACATTTGTAATTTGTCTCTTTTTGTTTTTTACAGACCACTTCATTATTATTTTTATTTTCACCTTACAGAATTAAATATACTAGAATACATCTTTTGTTTATCTGTGGTTGAATTGCTTATACAGGGGTGCAGATTGTCTGTTTTGTTTTGTCTGAGTTGTTATAAGATTTCAGTGGCAAAACGACCCTTGTGCAGACAAACATTGATCTCTAAAGCCTGAAGAGAAGACATTACAACACCAACATCTAAACCTAAATACATAGTCAGAAATCTATTTATGCTGGTCCTGAAGGTAAATATAATCTGTACAATACCAGTAAAACGAGCTGATTTGTCAGAACAAGATGTCTACCAGAAGGTTTTCCTTCTGAAGTTTTTTGTCTGTTAGGACATGAGAGGTAAGCAGTCTATACAGGGAGCTGTCATTCAACAGAAACAAGAGGTTAATCTGAGCATGATCACTCAAAAGTTGAATTAAGTTCTGAAAACTGTGCATTAATTCCCTTTTGTGTTTGTTTCCCTCTTTTTTCTGGAAAAAGGACTCTCCTTCCTTAATCCCCTATGAAAAAAAGACACTTGAAGTAGATGAAGGACCCTGGTGAATATGGGGTGGAGAGTGGCTGCTGGCTACTAATTAGATATACTTATACAAAGAAAATTTTCTTCAGCGTTCCTACTTTGTTTGCATTGTGTTTTCCACTAGAAGTTCACATCAAAGGGAAGAAAATTAATTTCCTGCACACAGAGGTACAAAACCTACAAGTGTTTCTTTAATGTGTTCCCTCCTCATGCAGGCTGCACACCAGCTGCTTGCAAGGCCCCACTGCAAGATCAAGGTCACGACATGCTCGCAGCCCCTCCTCTCCTGTTCAGGAGCTTTGTAGATATAATATCTGATGTCCTGAATAAGTGTATTCTGTATCACCTAGAAATGGGGTAAAAATTCCTGCTGAGGAGCCTGTTTCTTTCCCACATAATATGCAGTCTCTGAAAGCATGTTATTCAATATTAATACCTTAATAACTGTTGTCAGCACACTTCAAACCATAAACAAAGGAAGCTCTTGCTGCCTGTATTTTCTTCCTTCTTTCTTTACTCCTATGGTGTTTCACTAAATGGTTTATTGTGCCTTTTCAACACTCAGATCAAGCCTTAATACCCTAATAAAAATGCTGCTGTCATTAACATTTTTCTTACTTTTCTAAAAATTAGAAGGATTAAATTGCACCTTATGTTCTTTGAAAGACCTATTTTTGAATGAGGTGGCCACCACAGGATATTTACCTTTGTGTCAGTCATGGAAATCTTCTGGGCAAGGAAATGAGATTCAGCATTGCTAATGGGAAGATAAAAATACTCAGTGTTTTTTTACAATTTGCTAATAATGAAGCAGTCTGAGGGAATGACTGGTTGAATGCACTTGGAATAATAATAAAGGGCAGGGCAGATGCTGAAAGATATTTTCATGTTTCTTCTTCTAATTGATGTTTGTTTCTCATGTCCTTTGTGTGCATTTCCTGAATTAGTGTAGCATTCTCCGAGGGTAAATCAACCTAATTTTCCCCTCCTGACAGCTGCATCCTTGATGGTACTCAAAAAACAGTTCCAGACTTGAAACTTGGTGCTCATGAAGAGGTTGCACTGGACTCAACTGGTTCTAGATATCAGGCAGAGGATGACAGCTCTGCCTCTACACCCAGAGCCATCTGCAGTGGGTCACATCAAATCTGCAGGTCCTGTGCCACACTTAAGGTTAGGCTGTTGAGACCCTGATGCCGTCTCATAGAAAACCCTGCATTTTGCACAAAACTCACACAACCTGTAGGTGACTTGGCGTACTGGTAGAAAACCCTGCTTATCTTAAGGGTCTGCTTTGAGCAGGCAGTGGCAAAACCACTGTGAAGGACTGGCTGAAGGTCTCAGTGGCAGCCAGCTAGATGAGAAGAAAATAGTTGGCTTACAGAAATCAGTGGGAGCAAATGGGACATGGTCTCACCTCTGCTGATGCCTTGAAAAGTAAGTATTCATGTTGATCAAATAATCTTAGAAAACAACTTTAAAGATTATTTCACCTCAGCTATTAACAAAACAGTATCGTAGCTCATAAGTGTTGAGTGCTTCAGTTACAGAGTATGTGCAGAAGTAAACAGTGTCCTAATTTGGCCTAACTCCACCACTGGATTAAATCTCCTCTCTACAACTAACCCCTGCATAGCACCTGGTGCACACATCGATGTCCTGGTGGTTGATCAGTGCCCACCTCCTGTAGAGACATATTTTGCATGGGACCTTGGGAAAAGCTGACCTGTAAGTTGGCTGACAGAGCTTTTCCTGCCAAAGCAGGCTACACAGATATAGTTTGGGTGCAAACAGGCTGATTACTTGCTTGTCTGAAGGACAATTCCCCATACGACAATTTCAACATTGGCAGTGTTCTTGGGCTTCACTTGATCCCAAAGTACAGTACCAAAAAGCACTCGGGATCGGCTAGGGGGAAACGAGTATGTGCGATTCTGTGTTCTTCCCTCCTCCTGTGTCTTGACATCTATTGAGGACTTTGGCTCCAGGGAAATAATGTTCTACATTCAAGCATTATATTATGTGTTTTATGAATAAAACATGAATTTAGTTAGCCCAGAAGAAACATACTCTTTAGGAGAATTTATTTTTTCTTACCCACCTCAAATCCATGGTATATTCTCCAGGATTTACAGTCCTGATAGCAGTCAACTCGAAGAGAAGGCTTGCTCACATTTCACAGCCATATTTCTCTTCATGCTTTAATCATGCAAATAATACTCTAAGTAAATAAATATTGCTTCAGGCAAAATTATGATCTCAAGAGGATGTGCTTAACTTTTAAAGTGGAGCTGAAAAGTGATCCCAGGTATTTTATAAAGCCAAAACGAAATCAGGAAGATTTCCATGTCAGCAGGTCTCCAGACAAGCTACAAGATCAATAGGTTGATTTGACAGGCAGCTGTAGCATTCAGTGCTATATAAAACTGAAGGCTTTAAATTACATTAATGAGACTACCTGAGTGTGAAATTCACTATATAGGAATTCATTTGTGGTAGATTCTGATTGTTTTTACCAGTATTTGCCTCTCTCAAAGGCAAAATCATTGATGTGCTAAGGCATTTTTGGGAGACGTTAATAACTATTCTCTGTACCTGCACAGAATTTATATTGTCACGATTGTCAGGCATTGCAGGGCAAAAATTAAAGACCAAAAGGCATCATTAATGTGCTATTCAGCTTACTTGAAGTGCTAACAATCCCTTAAAATACATGCCCAGGGCATCGAGTTTGCACAGTGAAACATTTAACAGCAGGAAATGCAAACGGTCAGCTTTATAGAAATGACAGTGGTCAATGCTTTGTCGACTTTAATTTGCCACCACTGGGCATGAACATAAGAATTCAGTAATTAATGGCAAGATTAAATGCAATTTCTCATTAATATTATACTGTATACTAATATTTAACCTCCATGAGGTAGCCTGGACACCCTAACATCCTTTTCCCATTTTTTTTCCAGTATTAAGGGTTTCCTGCACTCCACAGAAAATAAATTTTGCATCTAATTAAATGGGGGTTTTTACCAGCATTTGGAAATACTGTGTCTCTTTTCTCTTTTTATCTGGTACTGGAAGCTCTAGGGGGGTTTTACCTCTATATAAAGTTTGCATTCTGCAAAGATTCAATCAGGTTTACAGCTAGTTCTGACAAAAGCAGAGCATTCTGTAAACATTATGTCAATATTTTATTGTTATCTTCTTTTTTGAAAAAAGGTAAGGATTGCTGGTGTCATTGCAGTAGAAGGACTTACATGAAGGCAAATTTAACTGGCTCATTGCCTTTCAACAGAAGTCACCATGTTACTTCCTGTATCTTGTTTTCTGGTCCATTTCAAGCCTTACATCGGTTGTTGATATGGAGTTTGTTGATGAACGTGCCCTAAGAGGACCATAAACCAATTTGTGGAGCAAATTAGAACGTTGTGAAAGCAATGACATACTCAGTGATTTTCCACTCTCTGTCTTGTGTGTGCATCTTAATTTCCAGGTAGCTGCATCACAAAACGAAAAGAGTTAATAGCTTTCTTGTTCTTTGTGTTCCCCTTCCCCCTCTCTGTTGGGTTTCAGCGGACTATTTCAATAAGAGGGAAAAGGAACACTATTCACTAGAAAACAGTTATTCAGGTACAATAATTTGTACTTTATGTCATATTATAATGGTGAGTGTAAATTTTTCTTTGAACCATGTTTTATTAACATTTTTTTCCACAGAGTTACATCAAAAGACTCTATAAATAAGTGATGTGCTCCGCCTGCCAGCTCTTACATGCATACCAATTACCTCTATTGGTTTCAGGACACGTAGTCAGTACTTTAAACAACCCAGATAATATTGCAAACTGAAATATTCAACATCTCCATCTTGGTATGCTGTCACCATGCAGAGAATGATTATAATTGGTAATCAGTTTCACTGCTGGTAAGTTGAGTGGCATGATGCATTTTATATCCATGCCGATGTCAGACTCAATTAACATTCTAGCACAGTATATTTCAGACAGAGAGTTAATCTGAGGGAACAACACAATTATTTTTTTGATGTTCAGAATTCTCAGTTTCTTGAAAAGAAGAAATTGAAGCACAAATACATTTATTAATACTGTAGCATTTTCTATTTTTTCTTCCTAAAGTAAGAGAGTACAAAATAGATCTTCCATCCCAAATTCCTGTTTTTAGGGGGGCATGTCAATGACATGAAAAACACAGAAATAAAAAATGATCAGGATTTTTCTTTTTCATTACACACTGCTGTTTCAAGGTATGACATTAATTATATGATACAGTGAACTGAAAAAGGCTTAATTCATAAGAAAAAGATACTGATCTATCAAGGTTGATTTTTATTGTTTGCTTTTATTAATAGTCACAAACATTACAGTGTTTTGTCTAATTCCACATAAACAGATGCATAAGCAAAATCATAAAGAGAAGGCTTATATATGTAACCTCTGTAGAAGAAATTGGGAAGCTGAAGAGGGTAGATAAAAGCTTCAATATTATAAAACTCACCATCGCTGAAAAATGTTTTCCCCACTCCCACATCTCTCTTACAGGCTATGCATTTCTCCTATCGCTCATAACATCAGTTTTTAATAATGTAGCAGACTTTGTAGCACAGAATGAAACAGATAAAACACACGAAATATCTTTTAATAACAAACTAACAAAAAGCCCCAACTCCAGTTGCTAGATACTGCGCAAATTATCTAGAGTAGTCCTGTTCCACGCATGTTTAGTTTGTTGTATTATCATACCGATGGTCACAACTTGCTGATTCTGACTATCACTGTCCTGGGAAAAGCAACATCATTTTGCTGAGACATCTTCTCCACATGGGCTCTTTTTTATACAGTAGTTCCATGGTCTTTATCATGTAGGTTATCCGTCAAGAGACCCACACTGAAGTTACAGAATCACATGATAGATGAAATTGGAAGGGGTCTGTCAAGGTTGTTTGGCCCAATCCCCCTGCTCAGACATCACTTTGACCAGGAAAAAGCTCAGACCATCTTTGAATATCTCCAAATAAGTGGTAGGATGAAAACACACACACCCACANNNTAGGATAAAAACACACACACCCACACACCCACATCCCCCTCCCCGAAAAAAAAAAAAAGATATTTCTCTGTTCCTACAGCAAGTTTATGGGGGGAAATATGGAAATATTGGAAAACATGAAAACATCATAACCTCTCTGCTAAAACAAAGAGCGATAATTCTGCTATTCAAAAAATAAACAAAAATATGATAACCTCTACTTTGATTCTTTTCATGATCACAACTGACTTGGTGGCAGGTGAAATTGGCTGAAGTTAAAAAAAAATGTAATCATATTTTTCCTGAAGTATTTGAATCAAGTCTCTAGTCTGAAAAACTGGCTTGGAATCCTGAGGGAGCAAAGCTGTCTGACATTTTTAGCATAGTGAAAACTTTCTCAGGAATAGTATATATTTCTCTTTTTTTTTTTTTTTGTACATCTGTAAGTTGCTTCTAATTCACCACAAAATTATCAAGATAAAAATCCCTCACCAGCTTTTAGAACAATCAAAAAGTTCCCAGCAGTTTTTACTATCAAGCTCAGACTGAGTTATCCCAATTGACTTTTCTAATCTTCTGAACACAAAGAAATTGTGAATGGAGTAACCAACCTCAGCTTTAAGCTGTGTGAGCAGGACAATTCAAAACAGACAGTAAGAGAATCCTTCCTGAGCAGAATTCTCAAAATTTGACTGTTGCTGTCGTTTGATCCTCCAGAATGGAGAAGTGCAACAGAGCATGTACTAATGAAACCTGACCAAAAACTAACACCACCTAGTCCACTGTGAATTTTTGTGAACTGTGAGTGGAATTTTAGAAATAACATACATTTTCTTTCTGAAAGAACTAGAGACATGCTTTGTTATTCCACATTTCTATAAAAGATAGATCAGGATGTGTAAAAATTTATCGTTTTACATCTCAAGAGAAAGATATTACTCTTTTTTTCTGGTCAGACAAGTATTCTTTTAATTGCTTTCTCTCCCTTCCTCTAGCATTTCAGCTACAAAGTTATGCTCTTCTATTTAGCTCTGCTAATACATGTAGGCTGGTGTGTTGCAAAACTTTTCTGAACAGAGTATAGACTACAGTCTTTGTGATGATATAATCTTGTCTCTCCTGTTCATAACCATTGAAGCCTAGATAAAATCTTCATATTACATTATGAATTCATCAGAATAATTCTGTGCTTATTGGAAGCTGTTCTGTGAAGTTACTGATATAAAGATAATTCATCATTTTCTAGGTACCAACTATGTCTCTGGTTTAGACATATTGATTTTCTTTACACCATTTGCTACGATGATTCCTCTGAGAGTATCAGCATTTGGTAATAGGTCAGGAAACAGGTATATGTCAGTCTCTATCTTTACTTAAATAGAAGATTTCAACATATTATTAATTATTTTTGACATTTAAATGAAATGTCCTATTAATATTAACACTTTAGTATTCTTAAAACTAAAAATCTTTATACCCTTTTTTAAATTCCAAATACACTTTACATGAGCAGTCTGGCTGCAAGCCACAGAGAATAATGTTTGCACTATACCATTGCAAAGAGTTTTTCACAGTGTTAACTTAGCTATTCCTGAGAGGGGTAAATAAACCTGATGTCACATCTGACCACTCTATTTCCCTGAAAAGCAATATATTCAATATGGCAAGAGCTTTTCTTTAGGCAGTGCCACTTACACAGACCATGTTTCTATTTATCCCAAGACTAACTTGGAACAGAACTGCACAGTATTTTGGGTACAGGGCTGATTAACATAACACATTCATAGCAGGACTCCAGGCAGTGCAGTTTCACTCCTTGACTGGTTTAGAACATACATTACATTTACTCAGTGGCAGAACTGTCTGTGCTTTGAATATTGTCACAGATTAGGTTCATATTAACAACTCAAGGATTTTTTAATAATTTGTAAATTCCAGAGAATATCTGAACACTTTTTCTCTCCCTTGATAATGGTCTTCATCTCAGTAGGAGCAGAAAGGGTACAATGTCCATTATTTTGCAATAGACTTCTATGGTTGCACGGTACTAAGAGTAGCCATGTGACATATTTGCTTTAGTACAGGAAGTTTAATCCAATGTACTGTGTGAGAACTATCTGATTCTGTCAGCAGTCTTATTAAAAGGCGTGGATGGAGAACAAATATATGAAAAAAGATCCTTGAATCTGACAATGTCATTATTGCTATAATGTTAATTAGGAAAATACTAAAATCATAACAATCATATCTGCACTAATGTCTGGACAATTTTTATTTTTTAAAAGATCCAGTGCTGCGTTTTAAGTTGCAGATGTTTTTTACATTCAGTGATGTCTGGGAACAATAATATGGAAAATTTTGCTATTACCAGGAATCGCTTTCTCTCAACCTTTTTCCCTTTCCCTTATTTCTCTTCAGTCATCAAAATGAGACAGTTTATGTTTAATTCCCATTTATTTCATGGTTTCTTTTGTAAATTATACGTTACATATGTTATATGCATTATTATGTAATGACTGAAGGTAACAAAAAAGGTGAAAAGGTAGGAATGTAGCACTGATAATAAAATAACTGTGGTGCCAAAACATTTCTGCCCTAAATTAAACTTCCTTCTTTCTTAAAAAACAACCTTTGAGATCAGTGGTCTCATCTATCAGACTCATCTTTCATTTCCTTTTTGCTTTTGTCATAGTCTGGACTCATAGAATATATAGGAAACAATAGTTCACATTAAAACAATGGCTGAGAAAGCATTTATAGGACTTCTATGCTGAAATGATTAATTATTTTTGTGACTATTTCAGATTTTAAGAAATATAAGAACTGATCTATTTGAGTATTGTATCTGCATTTCAAAAAAACATTACACAGACCTGGTCTCCTTTGCAAGTAGACTGTCCACATACTTATGCACTAGACTTTTCTAGTAAAATATTTGTAGAAAGCTAATTTCAGTCTGTAAAGCTTTGTGAAAAATATTACACTATGCATACATCTCACAAGATATTTTCTCACAAATATCCAACACAAAAAGAAATAATATCTTACTATTCCTGACATCGGTTTCAATGACATCAGTCTCACACATTTAGATATTGAGATCAAACACTCATAAATAAGTGCCTTGTGATTAATTCAGGGGGTAGATGACTTTTTAAAAATTTTTGTGACGTTTAGCTAACAATATACTTGACATGTAATGCTTTCTTCACAGAAATGTCCTGAGGGGCACCAGATGTTCTTCCACATTAATTGTTATGGCTTCTGATACCTGCACCCTTCAGTTTCTACAATTTCCTTTGTGATGCTTGCCCTTCACTATTTCCCACTGCCTTTGTTATATTGCCCCTCTTCCTTACAAACCTTCATCCTCCTTCAGATGCCACAACCAGCTCCATGTTTTCCTCGGCTCCATCTCTGTGTCACGCAAGTGCTCTGAACTTCTCTTGCTTTTTAACTGTCTTCATAACACCCAATTCTTAAATGACATCTACAAGCAATTATCAGGGGCATTAGCATCTAGTGATCGACAATTTAACTATTTTAAATTATCATGTAGCTCTGTACAGAAATAGATGTAGAACATACCAAAATACATTTTTCTTGTGCTTTATTTTCTTTTTTTTGCTTTTTCTTTTTGGATGATGATAATATTCTCATCTATTTCTACATCTTTGGAACCTAGTTGTATCTGCAGCTTATGAGATAACAAGCTCAATGAATATTAAAACAATGTTCAAACCATTAGCTACTGTTAGCAACTTTATACACACCTTGTCAAAATTAAGATGGAGAGACAGATACACTGGCAAAAGACGGCTTGGGGTTATGGAGCCTCTCCAGAGCACTTTCCTCATGACTTACAAGAAGCAGTGAGAGACAGGATTAATGACAGATAGAAACTTGATAGCCTTTGTAGGGGCTGGTTTCATTTCGAAAATGATGGCCATCCCTGCCTTTTCCCATGGAAATCAACAGCCATCCTCTCTGCACTGACCTGGGCTTATGTTCCCTCTGGGTGTACTCATTTCAAAATATTTGTGTGAGATGAGGAAACACAAAGTTTTATTTATTTTCCTGGAAAATTCTGTTGTATGGAGTGACACAGTTCGTCACACACACACGAACACACACTCAGACTTTGATTAGAAGGCACGAACTAAAACTGATTTACTTATAAGGGTCTGACTCCATTATATAGTATTTTTACAAAGGCCAGGGACTGGGGGAGAAGGTTGACACCCCTCCCCATCCCATTGGTCAAAACAACTGTCCATCAGCTGTCCATATCTCTAAGACAAGGAATGTAAACTTCCCTTGAAACTACAATAACATTGGCTTTGTTTACATCACCCAAAGCGTGAGAAGAAACCCAAACCATGGAACTGTGAAACAGAAGAGAAGGCTGAAAAAATCAGGGCAATAATGGGGGGACTTCAGCTGGGACGGCCCTCAGCCACAGTTACAAAATCACCCAGGAAAGAGGAGACACTTGGAAAATACAGAACAGGACTCTCTTAGGGACCCAGTTTTCCAGATATGGGTCAGAATGGACTCCCTCAAGGCTTGTGCTTCTTAGACAGACAAGGTTTGGATGGTGGGGACTACAGCAGTGCAGGATGTGTGAGAAAGCTGGGAATTCATGGCAAGTATGTGTCAAAGGGAGACAGGAGCCCCTGAGGGACAGCAGACATGGGACACAGATGCCAGGACAGGGACACCCCTAGGGGATCATGGAAATGGTACCAGGCCAGGAACACCCCTGGAGGACTGTGACCAGGGAGGGCCCTGTAGCCTGTGAAAACAGGGGGATGTGAGCTTTGGGACAGGGGAATATATAGGTGCACAGCTGAGTGTTTTTGTGTTTGTATTTGTGTGTGCGAATACTTAACACCTCTTTTTCCCTCAGTTTGATCTGAAACAGGCCAGAAGTTAGACAGTAGACTAGGAGAAATGGCCTGATTAAAGATGTAGCTTGCACCAGAGCTGAGAGCCCTGGCAGTGAAGGTATCTGCCAGGTGCAGGCAGCTCCCACCAGCAGCCAACACTACCTCCACCTTCTCTCCCAAAACTCCTGTGCCCTCTGAACTGCACTGGGGTCACAGTTCTCATGTCATGGGAATAAGTGCCTGAGACCGCAGCATACAAGACTGAAGATTACTTTAATGTTATCTTCTTCCATAACCTTCAGGCATTTCAGCTTCTTCACGCTTAAAATGCTTTTTTTCCAGTTTCAAAATGGGGTCTGAGTGGAGGAGGCGTGAGAAAAACAGCATAAGGACAGGCATTGTATTTTAATGTGACAACATAGAGGAGATGGTCCAGAGCCACACGATACCTTTTATCCAGCCTCATATGAAAACTGGATGTATTTATTTTGTCAGTTTAAAAATACAAAGTGATGGAAACGTATTCACTAACAAACAGCACAATGTTGGACAAAGTGTCTGAGGGTGTTCAAACATTACTGTCTAATAGAGTGTCATATATGTGAGAAGATAAATAAGGCTGCAGAAGCTTTGGGTGGAACCTTCACTGAAGTATGACTGTCAAGAGTGCACAGGGTGTACAGTTGTCTTTATAGGCTGGCTGTGGCATCTTGTGGACTGAAAAGCCTCGATAAACCTTGTGAAAGCAATGAAATCAACCCACTTAGTAGTTAATGCCCTGTCACATATCTCTGCTTACCTCTGTCAGATACTCCCAGACATTTATTTTGCCTGTTCATGATGGTAATCCTGGGACCCCGGTGGTGTAGACAAGCACGCTGTCCAAAGACAGATCAAGTAGTTCCTCGCTGAAGACAGATCAAGTAATGTCTTTTAATCAACAACAGCACAGGATGTGCAGGACTGCAGTCTAACTGTAAAGACAATTTAATCTGTTATTCTCGAACAGTTCTCTTTAGTCCTTCTTCCTCTCTCTTCATAAATAAAATGTATTTTTCAAACACCAAACTTAACACTGTTGTAAGGGGAAGACTGATTACACTGTCTCTAGCTAAGCAGAAAGTCTGAAATTGCTGAAGGCTGCAAAAGCTAAACTCACACTTAATAAGCGGAGCCCAACCTACCCTTGCCACAAACACACTATCAGCCATGCTAAATGGGAATACATCTTTATAAGGCAGGGAAATTAACTAAAATTACATGCTATGTTTATAATTATCCTGATGCCCTTCCAGCTTTGTGCTGAAATACTCCTAAACAACAGAGCTGGTTTCTTCCCTACTCTCTGAAACTAAAAAGCCTATGGCCTGTTTATGTCAAATAAGTTTTTTGAATATAACAGGGGAAATGGCAGTGGTAAACATACTATCTAGCACAATTAAAACCTGTAGTTAGTTATTTTAAGATGCAAATACTGGGGGTGAAATGTCTGCCTTTTGAATCGATGAAGGGAGGATTCCTGTATGGGGGTTTCAGAAGAAATTTTTTTCAAAAGAACAGAATAAGAAACTTCCTGTTATTAAGACTGCACATAAACGTTAAAGAGCAATCCTTGGAGACTATAATAAGAGCTAATCAAGTGCCTCTTCCTGTGTTTTTGGATGTTCCACCTCAGTTTTGCATCTTTGCTGCCCTTAAAAGAGTTAAAGCCCTGTCGTAGATCTGGAAAATATCCATTTACTCATCTGTTATTCAAACTGGCCATAGACTTGTCAAGTTGACAGGTTTTGTCCCCCAAAGGAAAAGCACAGTTGCAGTTTCTCTCACAGTACATAGCTAGAGTGTAATAAATGCAGAGGAGAGCGGTTCATTCTGGATGCCAGGCACATGCAAGTGCCAGCTTTCCTGTCCTTGTCTCCCTTCAGACAAAACACCTCAGCACAGAGAACACAATGTCACCCAGAACCTGTCCAGATTAACCAATTATATACAAGTTGATAGCATCCCTGAAATCTTTTCTATGTGACTTTAGACATATTTTGGAAATGCTATGATTTCCAAAGAGAATCAAGAGAAACAACCACTCTGCTTGGGTCAGAAAGCAAGTGACCTTGAGCCCAAATGAGATGAATGAGATCCCTGTTAATACAGAACATCCATTTAGCACCCCACCCGAACACACAAAGGTAATTTGTAAAACCACTATGTTTATCAAACCATAAAAACAGATCCTCTCGAAAATAATATGGCCTCCATGATCCGCAGGTTTTATGAAAGAGATGAAACTCCTTTATTTAATCTCCTTCCCTTCTTTTTCTTTTTCTTTTTCTTTTTCTTTTTCTTTTTCTTTTTCTTTTTCTTTTTCTTTTTCTTTTTCTTTTTCTTTTTCTTTTTCTTTTTCTTTTTCTTTTTCTTTTTCTTTTTCTTTTTCTTTTTCTTCCTTTTCTCCTGTGAGGCTGGGGAAAGAAACTATTTAGAAAAAATGATGCTGTATCTCCTCGGTCATATCACTGTATAACAAGTTCTGATCAAATGGAGTTTCCATGAAATGAGCACAATGACGTTTTTTTAGTCAGTGTTTAATTTCTATGTACAGTGTATTATGTACAACATATGCACTCAGTTCTGACAGCCTCTGGCCTGTTGTCTCCTAAAATGAGTGCTAAGAAGCTCAATTATATACCTTTTATAAAGATTGCCTATTTCTTATCTGACAAATTATAAATAAACTATTACAATAGAAATTGTTGAAATTACTTGAATAAATGGAATATTAATTTTAAACTAGATTATTCATGTACAAGAAAATTACTTCAGTATGAAAAGGTTTGAAGATTCAGGCTATTTTTCCCTTCTCCTTCTTCCTTTCTTTTGATCCTCAAGACAAAGCAGTACAATTATTTTATTCTTTGTGAGTCATGTTTTTTAGGCTTCATTTGCAGACCAGTTGGAGCCAGATTAGAAAGATGTCTCTCCTTGGAATGAGGTAAACAGAGCTAAGAGAGTGACAGCACTAAGCAGTGGTGTTATATCTCTTCTCTGTAGTCATACATATACTTTGTGTGTCCTGATAATTTGCTTTCCTTGCAGCAACAACACTGTGGATTCATGTTCTGCTTCTGCTTAAGCAGAACCTGCTTATCTGTGCAGTACTGCCGCAGAGCAGTTGTTCCCTGTCCCACATTTGAGTGACTGTTCTTACCAAGAGTAATATCCCATAATCCTTTCCTTTTTTTTTTCTTTTTGCCTTTTTTTTTGCCCTGGCTATTTATCCAGTTTGTCAGAATCATTTTGTATTCTAAAATTGCCCTCCAGCACTTGCCACGGCTTTTAGCCTAGTGTCATGTTCAAATGTACTAATTAAACTCTATTCCATTATCTAGGTCATTAGTGGCTGAAATAGCATGAGATTGGGAGTGGAGTTTTGGGGAATCCCCACCTGATTCTTCTCTTCTGTTTTTGCAGTGCTCCATTAGTAACTCTTTGGTTGGTTCATGCAAGTGTGGGATACTTTCATCATGCCCTTTCCCCCTAACTTGTTCTTTGAAATTTAGTGGCACTGTAGCCTCTCTAAAAGGAAGTCTTGAAGTTTCAGTTGCGCAAGTGGTTTGGAAGTTGCATACATTGCCTTTCAGAAGAAATCCTCATACCTCTGAATTCTTGCTGCCATATAGTTATTCCCCTGGTTTCTGTAATTACATAATGCGGGTGTGACCTCCAGGTAGGCCCTTAATACTGATGCAGAATAAGGAAAGTGCACAAAATCTTATCTTTGTGTTTAAAAGATTCCTCTTAAAAGATACTCTGGTTGTTGCTATCAAAAATACTTTATAAAACTTGGTTGCTTTGGGAGAAGTCCTGTTTGTGGTAAATCTTCAAAAAACTTTTGTTTAAAATTATGCTTGTGAACACTGCTCATTGCTTTTCCAAGCAATGTAGTGATGTGGTTTGTTCACTGACTTTGTTAACATTTAGTGAGTAGAATAGCAGAATCTCATTTCAGAGAATAGCTTCATAATTTCTTGCACCTACCATAAAAACAAGCAAATTGACACCCTGCCAGGAGTAGCCAGAGGAGATTTTAGGAGAGAGTTCATAATGATACTGTTGCCATATTGCGTGCCTGTAAATAATTCATTAAGTCAACTACCCTTTTGTTTTAAGCAAACATGAGCAGATGCCTTCCTAAATTGAATGCAGACAACAGTTTTCAGCAAAACATTGTTGTAATATGACACTTAAAAAGAGTAACATTTTTTCTTTACTGATTTTTGAAGCGTTATCCACTCTGATAATTCACAGTGATTACTTCTGCTACACATCAGTCCTTCATTGTTTTTCATCTGTTTTCCACATTTTTGTGAGATAGATTCACAGTTAACTGTAGCATGGTGGAAAGTGAAACAAATTTGCATGCAGTTAAGTCAGCTGATTATTACAGAAGCCCAAAATACTAGAATTAATTATTTAATAAAAGACTTGCAGCTTAGATGTTATATCTGCTTTGTATTTAGAAAACCAAACAACCTCATCCAGGCATTAAAGTCTTCTCTATGCTTTTAATTAAAAGACAAGAACTGAGAAGTTTGAGCATCCAAGCAAGATGCTAAAGATAGTGTTTATACAGCTGATGACTCCTTCATACTCAGCTTGGAAAGTCAGGACACGTCTCTAAAAATTCCACATTTATACTGTGTGGAAGTGTGTAAAATTCAGTCTCATCTGTAATTGTAGTAATTCTTTACCTGCTTGTTGTAATTTTTTAGCAGTGGGAAGACTCACACGCAATTAAGAAGTGTTTTATTTTTGCTGTTTATACTTTGAATTTTGGCAACCTCTATTCTTGTGAGAAATTGTCTGCATATAAATTCATTGAGCATGAGCTCTCCTTATATGCGTTTTTCTCTACTGATTTCACTCCAAGTTTGTCTTATTTGAAAGAACTTTGAGATAGGAAATAAGGATCTGCATGTATCAAAAAGTAAGTTCTGAAGAATCCAATAAAATGTGAAGACATTAGACAATATTTTCCAAATATTTGTTTCTCTGAAACACTTGTGGCAAGTTTTGCACCATCTCAGCCAATAATTAAATTGCATTTCAAGTTTCTTATAAATCAGCTTTGCATTAAAAGTTTAGAAATTTCTATAAGGGCAGCTCCAAGATATTTTCTATCTATTATTTACTAGTAAATAAAATGGTATGTATAAGCAACTTGATCTTATTAGTCCAATTGATGTTTCTGCACCACTGCAGTTTTGATTGTTTCAGAAGACTGTGTGTCATAATCCTAAAATCCTTCTTCATACAAATTACATAACTTTTACAGTACAAAAAAGTGTTTGAAAATTACTTTTTGGAGATTTAAAGCATATAGCTAGACACTATAGGTTTCAGTTAATCTAGTTGAATCTGAAACAATAGAGGGGGAGAACCTGCAGTGAATTAGACCTTTAGTTTTCTAAAGCGTGTCTTATGCTCATTGTCACATCTTTAGGTATCTCTTTATTTTATCCCTCCAACTTTATCTAGAGGAGTAAAGTAAAATGCCATGGGTGAATATGACATGGTGGAAAATGTAATTGGGAGAGTCTTAGGACCTCATGTCTGGAGGAATTTGCACACCCTTTTCATCTAATCCAATCTAATCCTAGGCTCCAGGATATCACCTAGTAATTTTTGCACTAAAGTAACAGTGCTTATTGTGACCTCGGCTCAAAGTTTCTAGCCTTCCTTCAGTAGTACATTATTGTTATACTCAACACTGTGTCATTCATTAAAACATTCGAGTTTAATTCACACCTGTAATCATGAGTCTTCTGAGGACCTTACTGCGCACACGAAAGTAGCAACTTAGACAAGGAATGTACAGGTTCAAGGCTAATTTCATACTTAAGTGTCATCAGGTTAAGGCCTTGACAAAAATTAGAAGTACTTTTATAATGAAAAGTCATAGTGTTTTTCCAATTATTACAAATAATGTAGATGAATTTTTATTCATCCATAACATTCTCCACACAAAAATGATTCACTCTTACAAATTGATTAAAAAATGTTCAATTAACTTTAAAATATTCCAATAGGAAAATCAGTTTGTCAAACTGGGGGAGCTAGTGGGATTTTTTCAGGTGGATAAATAGTTTCTTGTGGTGAGCAGGGAGGGGGACTTGTGTGTTGTAAGGTCAAATTTATAATTTGGGGTATAATAAATGATGTAATTATTCAAACATAACCTAAAAGTCTGTAATTTATGTTAGATATATGATATGCTGATTTTTCTGAATGCAGCTGATATCTCTTTCAGAAAGATTTACAGGGTTAATAACCTCCAGGTATTTTAAGTCACAGTCAATCTTCATGGAAGCAGCTCAGAGATTATACAGAGGGTTCGTTTTCCCCGTGGTTATATTTCAAATACAAGGTGTTTGCTGAAAATAGCATTCTCACACTTTGAGGAAGCTCAGAAGGTTGTGACTCTGTCCTTGTCTATCTCTTGCCCCCACCCTCTTTGCTCCACATTACATGAGGAAGATTGTTACCCTGTGTCAGCCAGAACTGAACAAATGGCTCTGCATTACAGGGAACCAATTGCCAATCACTTGGCTTTAATTAGATTTCACTTACTGTGAGCTCAGAAGAGAGTGCTAAGCAGGCATCCGAGAATGACTACATTTAAACAACCAAACAGACAGGAGGCATATATAGATGTCCGTAAGAGGATAAACCATTACTTTGAAAATGAGTAGTCACACATCACAAGTGATGAACAGTAAGGAACAGGTTCCTAACCTTATGAGGTATTAGGAGTCTAAATGAAACTCTAATTTAGGAACATTCTCTAGGAAATATGATTTGATGTTACTGGAATCAGTATGTTGTCAATGCTGTTTAAAATAGTTCTGAAAAAGTCACACCGTTTCTTCCCCATTTCGTCATTAACTAAATCAAATATTGTCCTCAAATACATTCTAGCTTACTTTTTAAAATTAAAATAGAAATTTCCTAAGCAGTAAATAACATCATGTCAAAATATATGCTGCAGACTTGCTTTTTGTGCTTTATTTAGCAGAGTAAGAAGGAACAGTACCTAAAATTAAGGAAATTTAACTAGTAAGGTGATGAACAACCCAATCCCTTGAAACAAAATAATCATTTTGCTTTGCATTTTCTTGTCAAATACTTCACTTTTTTTTTTTTCTCCTTGAAACTTTATTAGTTTTAATCCTCAGAAATCTGGTTCACCCCAAAAACTGACCACTATTATAAAGCTTAAATTTAGAAAATCCATGCTGTTTTAGCTGAACATGCCACGAAAAAGGAGGGGTACCATGAGACGCAGATGTGGCAGCAACTTCATCATGTAAGCTGCTCGGAGAAGTCTTGGTCAATAGCTTCTCCAGCAAAAGCCATTTTTTGCCAGTAAACTGTTCCATCCCAAAGAGTCACTTTTAATTTAAAATATTAGTGGGTATATCACTAGAATCCATGAAATCTGCACAGAGGTACAATTTAAAAATATAGCAAAAGGGAGTTTCTTTGGTGATCACTTTTTTTTTAACATGACTGCACAATCAATATGTGTCAATGCTCTGTGTTTTTGGTCAAACAATTTTTGGTTTTATTATGACTTTAATGCTAACTTGCTGATTGGATCTAAAAGGAACTGCAAGGGAGTAGGGAAAAAACTTATGTCCTAGTCCAGTCTATGAATTAGGAGACAAACTTTTACAGTTCTTGATAGAAAGAATTTGCTGACATGGTAAAACTTCAAAGCCCTGCCTTGTTCAGCTTAGGTGGAAATACTTTTAAGTTTTTTGGATGCATACACAAAATGAAGTAGACACATGCTATGCTAGAGTTCTGAAACCCCAGCTACATCATAAATACATTTTCATCAACCTTGTTGATAGACAAGACTAAGATTATTTCCTTTTCCTCCCTACTTTGGAAAGAATGTAACTTTTTGCTGTTTAGTGTTGGCAATAAACCATAGCCATCTTTCACTGCCCTTGTATATCCATTATGCTTCACATAAGCTTAAAAGAGGAAAGGAATTTTCCTTTCTCTGTATTTTGTATATTAGACAAAGCCTCTGATTGATATGATATGCTTTTTTTTTTCTTTTGACAGATAAAATTATTTTTTGTTCTACAAAGACCACGTGTTCAATTCTTGTACTAATCTCATTCTTTCTTCTCTAACCAACAAGCCCTTTGAGGCTCTGTAACTTCACACATCTGTCTGCCAGGTTCCCTCAGTGACCAGGGGAACTGCTGCTGGCTAATTTAAGGTTTTTTCTCAACATGACCTCCTCTAACACTTCATTATGGCAAAACTGTTTTTTAGTTTCCTGAAGACTATTGCCATCTGTGTGTTTCATAGCTTATGGAAGTAGAAAGATGGTCTTGCAGGCCTTATTATAATAGTTAAGGCATGTTGCCTTTTCAAAATTAGTATCCTTAACTGAAGCATTTTAGATCCAATTTGTGAGTGCACACTGAAAGGTGCTACCTGCTAGTATTTTGTGCAAAGATGGCAATAATTTCACAGCTTTGTTCACTGAGGATATAGTTTTCCTGAAAATGCCTGAAATTACAGTGGGGGAATGTCCAGTTCTGAAGACTATTTTACATCAATAAAAGAATCATTAGAAAATGTATGCCAAAAGGAGACTTTTCAACATATAGAAGAAAATTCTTCCCCTCATTGTTCCTATAAATATGGCAGGAATCCAGTCACTTTGCTGGTTGAGTTATTCTCTGCTTTGCATCTCCCAATTAGCAGTACTGAGTGTTTTCTCCTGCCTTGTCTCAACTGATAGAGGAGAAGGCTGATGTTTATATTTTCAGCTTCTTCACAATAGAGTATTATGGCTCACTTTCCAGGAGAGAAGAAACTCTACCAAACATGAGAAAGGGAAGGTGAATGCAGCATAAAAGAGTTGCCAATTTTTTTTTCTGATTTACTGGCCATGTGGTATGCATTAAGACATCGAAGCAACTGTGGTAAAAATGGTGGCTGTTCTTAACCTGTACTTGATTTTAAATTCCCTTGTCTTCAAATAAAATTTGTGGAAAAGTTTTGGGGTTTCCTTTTGGCAGCTAAAGCATGTAAGTTGTCTTAAAGTATTATTAGCTTTTTGTGAACACCTTGGAATGCAAATCTAGCCTGAAAGTTGCCAAAATGCATCTCTTTTCTTCTCTGGTTTAATCTCTCATAAAATTAAATGTTTGAATATTGTTCCTGAATTGTTTCTCTGTCTAGGCAGTGGGGGAGCTTATTTTGACATGCTGCATTTATTTAGCATGAAGAAGACTGAACAGCTGACTCCTTTATATGCTGACTTAATGGCTCTGACTCTTGGATTATTTTGTACAGCACAGTTATTTTGTACAGCACTATTTGTCATAGTCCTGCTCAGGTTGATGAAACTTTTTCAGTAGAAGCATGATCTGTTGAAGCCACTGAAACTTTGTTTTGCTTACTACTAAAGCAAGGAAAAATGCTTCAGGTGGGAAAAAAGGTGTCATAGTCACCCGTGGCTAGATCAATTCTTTGTCCTAGGGCAGCTACCTATTTTGTACACAAGTTCAATTTTATCTTTAACTAGCATCTAGTTTGATGGAATGATATGACAAGCCTTTTGAGGTCCAGTGTGTGCCCTACATGCTAATTTTTTTCATGGAGGAACATGGCTCTAGCACACTGCACAGCTTCAAAACATGACTTTTGGTTCGGAATGTTTACAGAACTTTGCATTCTTTACATTGTAAAACACTCTGTGCATCCAGAGTGTCATTTTGCTGGGAGTTTTTTGTTGTCATGTTCTCTTTCTTTTTGAACCCCCTTCATCTGTATCATTTGATCTATATTTTCATTTCTTGTAGCAGTTTCCGCTTAAGTCCTGGAGACCAAGATCTCCTTACCAGTTGCTTCAGATGAACTTTATAGCACAGTACTTGCTGTTGTTCCTCATGTACTTGTTATCTTCAAAGCAGAAAGCAGAAAACAACCAGCACAGGTACTAAAGACTCGCTCATTCATATGAAAAGAAGAGGTCATGCAGGCCCGAGAGTCGCAAAATACTGAATGCTGTAAGCCCTAGGAGTAAACTTTGTCAGTAAAACTTAAGAGTTTGTATAACCATCATAAAATGCCGTGTAATAACAACACTCAGTGTATTGAAACAGTTTCATTTTGTTGTAGGGAAGGGTGGGGTTTGCTGCATGTTTTCATCCCCTTCTACTCCTATTTGCACCTGCCTATTCTAACTGAGGAAATACAGACTTCTGTTTAGTTTTTTGCCAGTCCCAAAAATAGTGAGAAAAAACAAAGAAAAGTCATCACTGGAGAGGAGGCTGCTGCATGTCAAAAAAATCACCAGGCTCTCTTGCACTATTATTACTGAGTTGTAGGAGATGCATAATAAGGAGGAAAATATAACTCACCCTTGATTTAATGGGAGAGTGAGCAGCAGAGCTGCCTTCCTCCACTGCAGAATCTTCTAGGGTATTTACAGTATTTTCTGCTTTTCCTGATGATAAATCTTTCTAGCCACTCATGTTGTTGCCTTATGGCCTCTGAAAACTTTTCTCTCTTTATGGCCCTTTGGGCATATATTCTCACCTTCTCAAATGGCTTGAAGCTGAAGAAGAAACAATATCAAAATATATAACAGATGCACAAGTGTACCTTGGAGATGTATGTCTTATGGACACAGAACTTCCACAAGCACATTTTTACTGTCTCATTCATCATGCATGTGTGGCTCTCTGGCAGTACACTTGCTCCTGGTGGGGTAAACTTCTATTCTGAATCCAAACTACCTGGATACAGATTTACCCTGCATGTTAGATTTTTTTTTCCCGTCAGTGTCGGGCTTCAGGTCTCCATCTCTTTTAAGTTATGTGAAAAACACTTTTATTTCCTACTTAGTGAGCTGCTGAAGCTTCAGTGCTATAATCATAGTTTTCACTGCCTGTAGCCAAAGGGCATTTTGACAATGTCTAGGAACAACTGAAAATTGACAAGTTTGCAAGGTCTGTGTAAAATTTAAAGGAGTGAGTTTAAATTATTTTTATTTTAATTTCTAGTAGCTATGGGCAATGGAGTTAGACATAATAAAGTATCCTCAGTATTATGTGAAGCTTCTACTAAAGGAAATCTGCACTACTTTGAGATAACTGAGCAGATAGCCTCCGTAATTTGAGAGGGGATGGAAGCATCCCAATCTGGACTGGCATACGTCAGCATAAGTGCAAGGGAAAGTCTCCATGTCTCTGCCCCAAGAGCGATTAAACATTGCTTCTCTCAAACCATTTTCAGGGATATTCAGAAAGCTAAATTCCTTACAGAAGAGGAGACTCCTTTAAACAAATCTTAGGAGTTCATAACTCATGTGGATGTTTTGATGTGTAAAACATATCTTGACTTTTTGTTTCCTGAGATAATTTTTCTAATCCTCTTTTTTACTGCTTCCAGAGTTTAACTGTCAAAAGTGGGGGAATGGTGGATGGAGAAAATAAGAATCTGATCTTGATTTGCTCTGTGGTTAACCTCCTATAAAAGTGTGATTAAAATAAAAATATCTTTATCGTCTGATGTACTGAAGGACTTTCATGACCGCAGAGGCATTAGCTCTTTCAAGTAATCCAAGAACATTATGTAAACACCCCTCTATAAAATATTCTGGAAGGATATTTTCTCTGAGTTGTTTCCATTACAAGAATTTTCAGGACTATTGTTTAGGTTTTGATGTTAGCAATTCTATCAATTTCAGTAAAGGCAGATTTCCACTAGGGAAAATATGATCACAAGATTTCCTAGGGCTTTTTGCTTCCTCTGAGATTTTGGTGCGTGGTTGGAACTAAGTGGGGAGAAGAAGAAAGTGGGTTTTGGGCTGCCCTGAATCAAGACAGCATTTATTTCCAGGTGCATGTGAGTAAGTTAATGGATGTAAGGGTTATACATACCCAGTGGGTAAGATGCTGGATGAGATTCTGCTTTTATTTTCTCTATTATTAAACTTATAGTAGGAGACTTTTTTCCCAGGTTTCTACCCATACCAACAGAAAAGTTTTTATCAGTGTTGCTCTACAAGTTTATTATACAGTCCTCGTTAGGAGCGGCTTTGAGGTGTTTCACATGATGCAATGAAATACACATGCTGTGATGTCTTAGTTACATTGAAACAATTTCTGGAGATGAATTGGTGGAGAAAGCTTTGTTTAGAGACATTCAGACTTGTAAGAGAAGTCCTCCCCTGTACCTGCCAACTCTTGCTAACAAAACTGACTTTTCCAGGCTTAAAGTCCAAAGCTCTGCCTAGGAAACAAAGCCCTTAAAATAGGGATGTGTAAACTCTGTAGTGCCTCACAAATGTCCACATAGCATGGAAAAGGGAATACAATTTGAAACAGGGTCAAACCAATATTTTAGCTAAAAGTGGAGATTTATCCAAAAACATATTCTGAAAACAAAGTAGATATGTCTGAAATGAAAAGACAATTACCGGCACAGAAAGTCCTTCCAAAATATGCAAATGCAGAGAAAGGTGGGAAAACTTAAAATTTCACAGCTTTATTTCGAAGCAGAAGAAATAACTGGTATCCAAAGGCTTTTAGGTATTTTTAAATCAGTATTCTAGAAAAAAAGCCCAAACTTGTTGAAATGTTAAGAATGCTCCTACTTAAATGAGTTATACTGTTATAAAAAATAATTATACAACTAAAGCATGTATCAAAAAATTGGAATCTCCTCTTTGTTGCAACCACGGGTACATGAGTATTACATAAACAAAATTACCAGATGCTACTATGGACAAAAATGCAATTAAAATTACCAATCTTTGTCTCTCTATGCTATGGTCAAAACAATCTATTGCACATCCTTTTTTTTTATGGTGTTATACCTCAGCAACATGAATGTGGCACTTAGTGAATCAGCTTATCAATCACAGCAGAAATACAAGACTTTTAAATAGAAAATTAATTTAAGTATAGACCGGGAAGTTATCTCCAACTCCATAGTCCCTACAAAGGGGAGATCAAGCTATAATAGAAACTGTCAACCCCACATGAACCACTTAATCACATTTATATATAACTTGCATGTTAAAAAGCAATATCCAATGTCAATGGCTCAGATATAAAAATATCTTAACAGTCAGTAACTGACTAATGAATACTGCAGTAATAACAGTTTAATTTGAAGAATTCTGACAGCTGGTTTCCTTGATGAGAGCTGTTACCAGGGAGCCCTAGTCCCATGCTGAGAACATCCACAGCATGCCGATTTATAGCAGCAGTGCAGAACTGTTTAATGTCAGCACCTCTCAGCTAAAGTAATAATAAACAGGAATGTTATGGTTTATTTTTCTGTATGAATTGTTCAGACTCTGTATGGTAAGCACCAACTCAATAGGGGATAATAGCTGCCATTCCCCAGGGAGTTGTAACTGAGGTTTAAACATTTTTATTGGCAAGGTTGGTATATCAAAATGAATCCAGCAGAACTTGTTTTTTCTATTCACAGTTTTCTTTTCTTTCTTCTTTTTTTTTCTTTCCCCTTGATTTCTCATCCCATTCTGAAAAGTAAATATCATCCCTATAATTATGAAAGCTACTTTTGGGTTCCAATTGCCCTTCTTTTTTTGTACTAGCGAAACTGCTTTCCCTTTTTGTGTTTAGTGTTGAGTGTGAATTTACTACAGATAGCACCTCATAGCTTTTTTTCTTTTCCTTCCTCTAGTCTCTTCCTGAATTCTAAAATTTGTAAATGTGAAATCATTTTGCAAACTTCAAAGGAAGTAAGCTGCTGTTTAATTCAACATTTCATGTGAAAAAAATGTTATCTATTGAAAGATTTAAACCAAAACTTTTTCCTTTTTTACATGGTTGTCACTTCTTGTATACTCATAATTTTGAATGAAAACAACATCTTAGGGGCAGAACCTTAGAATATATCTTGGTTTAGCCTCCCATCTTGACCAGGCTTCCAAAGACTGAAGAATATACACTATGAGCTTCATAAAAAGGGAGAACCCTTTTCTCAAATATTTTCTCGGAGAACCTCTGTCATGGTACAACACGAAAATAGATTGACTCCATATAGTTGTCAGAAGAGAAGGAAGGCTTTATTTACAATTCTAACAGATTCTTTTATAACATGCTGTGCTAAAAAGGTGTATTATTTGTCATGGGACTGACACTTCTCTCCATTGGTTAAGTAATAGGAAACAACACCTGGGGACAGTTGTTATGGGAAAGGGAACACTGTTTACTTAACTTGTTTTGAGAAATGGAGGGAAATGTTTTGAAGAGAGAAAACTGTAGACAACTTTCCCTTGGGAAAGAAGCTAGCAATAGTTAGCAAGCTAAAAATTCAGACTCAGAAATATCGAGCTCACAAACCTTTTTTCTACTGACTCTTACATCTTAAGGTCATATTGCTTCTTCTTTTAAAACAAATAAAACAGAAAAGTCAGTGATTGGACAGATCTTTTGGTTTACTACTAGCTGATGTTTTCTGCCAAGACACTTCCTTGACCTACCTGACAATTGCTATGTTTGTTTCTGATGGAGATTTGAGCATTCCTATTTTATAATCATGGCATACAAAATACACAGTGAGCGTATCAAGGTGAATCGAGGGCCACATCTATCCTCACATTAATATGCCTTGGCAAAGGTAAGCATGAAGTAAGCAAACATAAACATACCTCATACATCTCCTTATACCTCCCTCCACTATGCCCTGGGTACCCTAGCAGGAAATAGCTGCAATAGAAGTGAGTAAGACGGAAGGTGATAGAACAGGATTCAAAAATAAATGTCTGAAAGTCTGGATAGGAAAAAAACCCCATGCTTTTAATAATTTATTTAAGGTATGGTATATCAACAAAAACCCACTTTTTCCTCCTTTATAAATGTGGATGCAACACCAATGCAGGTGTAACCTGCATAAGAGATATACTTGGAAAAATCAGTGAAGAGGTGTCTTAAATTAGAGGCATGCTCCAATAATTTCTCTGATTTCTTTAGAGAGGGGATTATCTTTGAAATACATTTGGAAAGGCAGAACAGTATTGTATACAGATCCATCAGAAGCTCCTTCTGCTATTTTGGAGGTGAGATTCGGCAATATGCTTCAAGAAGGCAGGACTGAACCTAATGAAAAGCATCTTTATTTGGATATTTAGTCTTTCTTTTGAAAGACATAATTTTCTCAATTTTATTTGTCTACTCTGAGTGCTGAAATCTTGGAAGACTTGTTGTCGTCGTTGTTGTTTTGAGGATCTGAAGGGGTGCTGCTGTTCATTTATCTGTTGTTAAATATCACTGGCTCTGAGGAAATAACCTGGAGGGTGCACCCTGTGGCAACAAAACTGAGAAATATTCTGTTCCTTGTCTGAGGCAATCTGCTGATGGAACTGCTCTAGGAACCTTTTGAAGATGACCTGTAAATTCAAAGTTTTCTTCATTTTTTGTGGGTACAGATAGGGGATCTGATGGGATCATCAATTTGACTTTACAGCTGAAGAGTTCCAAGAGTTTCTGGTTCATCAGATTATTTTTTTTTTTAAGATATCTGTTATGTATACAAATCAGACCAAAACTGCACAAGAGGAAAAATGTANACCTGGCGATGGCAGTGAGAAACTCTTCCTGCAGCAGGAGTGGCCTTGACCCTTCTCTCTCTGATGTTGAGAGCAAGAGAGCGAAAACTGCCCCCACCCCTGCCCTTTATCTCCCAAAACCTCGCGGTATCACCTCTTTCCTTCGTAGATAAAAACTCTCAGAGGACAAAAAAGGGTGCAGCCTGGTGCTACACTTTACTTGCCATTTGTATTGTTTAGGTCAAGCATCCATAAGTACCCACCAATTAGCCTCCTTTCGACTTTGTGGGAAAAAATTCTATAGGGAAAAAAGAAAACCAAATCTAGCCCCCAACAAATTTCTAACAATCAAAAATATTCTTTTTGTCGGGGATTTTCTCAGCTGAATTTCCAGAAGAAAATTTCCATGCTCTGCATATTATTTAGTGTATATAAGCACTGGCTGGTGAAAACTAATACCATGGTTCAATATGTTGTCTTTTTCACTTTTGGTAGTAATTGTGGCTCATAATTGGCATTTAGTCTGGGATATCTTCTTTAATTTCAGAATTTTAGTAGGGTTTTTTTGTCTATTTTCTTTAGAGTTTATTTTCACTCTTTGGAATATTTAAGTTCAAACAATTAGAAATAAAGACTTTAAATCTTTCTGAATATAAACCTTCAATATCACTATTCCAGGTATGAATAGCTGCTGATATCCTGCTGTTAGCCAGCTTTTAACTGGATATTACATTTGTCTAAGCTATATCTGCCACCTGCTTATATAACTTGATAAGAGCCTTATGAACTCTTCATCTGAATCATATATATAACCTTTATAGAAATTTTAAAATTTTGAAGGTCAGTCCTTCAGTTGCAAACTGCTATAAAAGCCTCATTTTAAGGTGACAGGTTTATAATATTGGAGAACTAAGCAAATAACTAAATCTTGCAACTGCCTTTAGCTCACATTCCACTTCAGTCCTGTTGGCTGGAACTGGTATTTGTATACAGCTCTCTGAAGGCAGAAAGTCCATGAATGCAATTTGGTCTTTTATCTCTAGCTGGTATAGCAGAAAAAAGAACATTAAAAAAACCCCATAGCTATAATTAATCTGATGGATGTGATGAAAATAGGAGGAGCAATCCAAGTCAATTTGAAGTATTTTTCTTCAGTCGTGGCACAATATGAAGCTAATGAATGATTTGAGCTATTTCTGAAATCACCATCTCTGCAGCCAACAAAAGCACTTTGAAATAGTCCTGATATCAAGCTAATGGTAGGAAAAAAAAAGAAAAAGTAACTTAATCTATTCTTGTTGATTACATTTTTGGCACTATCTTTATTCTATTCGCTTGCTTTGGACCTTCTGAGGTCAACTACAGAAGTAGCATGAAACTTCTCCTTCTCTAAAGACATGTATTGACTCCTGCAGATGTTTACACTTTTCCCTGAAGTATCTGAGATAGGCCTAAGTTTTCACTGAGTAACAGCTTCCACTCAGCAGAAAAGAACCCAACACCAACCAACATGTCTTCCTTCTAGCCTCAGATTTAGAAAAATTGATAGATCCAAAGCTGGCTGAAATTTGCAGGGAGGGATTACTAGACATTCATTAATTTCTCTGGGTGGTTTGTGAGTCGGGTGCTCTCATTCCCAGAAAAGCCTAGATGCTGCAAGTCTTAGGACAGCAGTGTCCTTCCCCCTTCTTGTACTGCTTTAGTTTGTTGGTTTGGATATTATATCAGAAGATAATTACTGGCCTGCTGGAAACCGTACTGTGATGTTGTACACTAAATGTTTATTTCCCTTGTAGCTTGCATACTCATGGCTTTGAGTTAGGAAGGAAGGAAAGAAATGAATTCAGTGATCCAGGCAATGGCTATCTGCCTTCTGCCGATGACTTCCTAAATATACACAAGAGCCTTAATTTCTCTCCGTCCTATGGACTTCTTGCTTTTGCACTGAGATCTTCAAAAGGTTTGTTGCTACTTAGTTTTTAATGTTTCTCTAGTTAATACTCCTTTCCAATGATTTCTCAGTTAGGGTTTGTTTTTTTTTTTTCCCTTGGCAAGTAAACAAAAATATTTGGAGTTATCTGTTTCTACTATGAATTTTAGGCTCATTTTATAATAAAACATAATGTTAAGTAAAAATTATCTTTTTTATGAAAGCACGTGGTTGTCTGTCTATTTGGGAGTTGTCTACAGCGCATTAACAAATAAGTTTTAGCTGTGCAAAAATATTTGTCTCTTCTAAAGAAGGGATAGAGTGCAGGTCATTTGTATTATCCTTGCATAAATTTGTATGTCAATTAAATAAATAACATAAAACAAATTATAAATAAACATAAATAAATAACATTTTAAAAATCTGAATTACTTTCATCTTATTCTCATTTCTTTCTGGAAAAAGTCGCTTGTGATGGAGGGAGGAAAGTGAGGTAGGGAGACAAAAGCATTTTGCTGTGGTAAATTGAATACAGTGGCAGTACAAAAATGGAGACTTTTTTTCACCCTGTTCTTCAAAGGATTGTTTTGGTAAAAATGTCAAAAATGCCCAAGGGCTTACCCTGTGCTGAATGGACTATGCCATCTGTTTGTGTAATGAGTGACTTGGTATGCATAAACTGTTACCTAGGTGGTAGGATTCTCAGTCTGTCAGCTCTCCTGTCAACTGCTGTCCTTGTTGCAACTGTGACCCCTGAAGGAATTAGTTGGATGATTGACTGACTGATGGTGATTGACATCCACACACAATTAACTCTTTAGCTGCAGCCACCATTGAAGGTGATCCCTGCGCTGTTAATCTGCGGTGCAGGTATGCTGCTATTTCCACGCCAGTGAGCTTGCACAAAGTAAATATGATTAAGCTGATAAGTGGAAGCTGGACAGAGTTGTGAGATACAGGGTTTGCTCCTAAGTCTAGCTGCTTTATGCCACTTGCAACAACACTGATTCTTGCTATAATTTCAAGTGAAGAAAACGTTTATCACACTTAAAGCAACTGAACAGCTAAAGTTCAGCTTTCACTTCTCAAAACTCGCTTTATCTGGATGCTTATTTAAAGGAAAGAGTTTGATGTATGCTATGAAAGTGCTCAAGTCCAATGCCAGTGTGCAGAATTGATGCAAGGGATGGCTTCCACCTCTCCTCCAGAGTTGCTCAGTGCAGTGGGTGGAGTCATCTCCATTCCCTTGACTTGTTTCTTAATGTAGTTCTTATCAGGGGAACAGTGGTACTCTAATATCCATGCTTATCAAAAATTACCATGTTCATCTTTCTGTAAAATACAAGACTGGAAAAAAAAAGCATCTTGAGACAGAATTTGAATTTTTATGGCACTAAAACATATCAAAAAGTTTCCTTTCCTGTGTAGGCAGGGAGAAAATCTGATTTTTTTTTTTTTCCTAACAAAACTTCAAATACACCTCTAATAGGTACTAAATCACAAACAAGCCTGTCACTGTTATAAATACTTACTGAGATCTTCTTGTCTAAGTGGTTAAATTAGAGATTCTTATTCAGAATTAATCTCTAAGAATAAGATGTTAAGAGCCCTAACCTGGAGACCCATTTTTCACAGTGAATTTTCCCATTTAATTCCTGCATGACCTAACTTGTTTAACTTGTGCTTTCATTGATGTCTTATTTGAAGGGCAGAGCATCATATGACTGAGTGACTTTTATGTCTGGGCATCTGTGTTTGATCTGGTGAAGTCAATGACTGTATTTCTGTTGTATTGAGAGCAAAAAGGAATGTGTAGAGTTGTACTCCATTTTTGGCATACAGGCATACAGTCAAATGATTTCTTGTTAAGAGAGGCCTTTTGGTAAATTTCGGTTCTGATGTACAAAGGGTTTTTGATGTACAAAGGTTTCACTGGATGATGTAAGCTGAGACCAGTAGTTTAAATCCAAACAGAACTGAAAACTTTCATAAATGTTCTATTCTCAGCACAAATGGCCAAAATAATTAGCAGCTTTTTGAAAAATGTAGCAAAAAGAAATAGGTATTGGCATGCTGGGTACAGTGGGAATTTATTCTTAATTTAATGTCAGTTTAGACTACCTTTCACTGGGACCCTAGGTGTTGAACTGCTTTTCAGAATTAGAGAATATTTAGTTGGTCCAAATTGATTGTGGGAGCTTTGGAAGGAAAACATTAAATGCTTTCATAAACAAACAATATAATAAGTATTGTTTCATTATTTAACCATAAAGCATCTACTAAAGGATTTGTGTTGCACTGCCATTAACATATTTTAAGACTACTGTTTGGAAGGAGTATGAAATTGACCATGTGTGTTTACAGTAATATTTGCAAATTAAATGCTTTTACTAGTAGTGCCTAACCACATGGAATGAGGGAAAAAGATGCAGTTATTTGTGTTCTGATTGCAAAATGATGTGTAATTTTCTTTTCTTTTTTTTTTTAAACAATATTATCATAGAGGCATTGAACCATAGAATGGTTTGCTTTGGAAGGGAACCCTGAAAAGCATCTAGTTCCCACCCCTCTGTCATGGGCATGGACACTTGCCAATAATCCAGGTTGCTCAGAACCCCATCCTGCTTGTTCTTGAAAACTTCCAGGGAGGGGTATCCACAGCTTCTCTGGCCAGCCTGTTCCACTGCCTCATCATTCTCACTGTAAAGAAGTTTTTTATAATATCTGATCTGAAACTACTCTCTTTCAATTTGAACTCATTCGCCTTATCCTTTCATTACATGCTCTTGTAAATATGCCTTCCCCAACATTCCTGTAAGTTCCCTTCAGTTATTGAAAGGCCACAATAAGGTCACCCTGAACCTTTCTCTGCTCCAGGCTGAGTAAACATAATTTTCTCAGGCTTTTCTCAAAGGAGAGGTGCTCCAACCTTCTGATCATCTTGTTGGGCCTTTTCAGGACTCACTCCACCGGGTCCATGTCCTTCCTGTGCTGGGACCCCAGAGCTGGACACTGCAGTGAGGTCTCACCAGAGCAGAGGAGCAGAATCCCCTCCCAACCCTGCTGCCCATGCTGGTTGGATGCAGCCCAGGACACGTTTGGCTGTGCAGGCAGTCAGTGCTCATGGCTGGGTCATGTCCAGCCTGTCATCCACCAGCACCCCAAGTCCTTCTCACAGGCCTGCTCAGTGCCTTCATTCCCAGCCTGGACTGACACTGGGAGTTGTCCCAGTCCAGGTGCAGCATCTTGCACTTGATCTTCTTAAACCATTTGAGATTCCCATGAGCCTACTACTCAAGCTTGTCCAGGTGCCTCTGGATGGCATCCCGTCATTTAGGAGTGTCATCGCACTACTCAGCTTAGTGTCACCTGCAAATTTGTTGAGAGTGTACTCGATCCCTTTGTCTATGATAGAACTTGGTCTGCAGTGTATTTTTGGAAATAGATGAAGATGCCATGAAGTGCTATCTCTCTCTTTCTGGCCCTCTTTAATTCACACAATACTCAGTTTCTCATGTGATATGCTCATGTTTGAAAAGTCTTCCTTGCCTTACCCTCTGACTACTAGAACCATTAGCACAAAAAAGGGTTTTAAATATCTCATTTGGTGTAGGGCCGTGAAGGTTTTTCTCAGTCTTTGAGGTTGGTGATTGTTTTGGTGTTTGTTTTTGGCCATAACCCTTGAATTACTACAACTCAGTGGGGAAGAAAAGCTTTTCCTAGAACAATGGTATCTGTCTCTAATGACTGTTACTTGGTTTAGCTTCTTGCTTTATGTGTGCAAGATCAAGTGGTGCAGTATTTTTATTTTTTATGGGAACATACCTCTCTT
>WBMY01008192.1:184406-203559 GCA_013397315.1 Donacobius atricapilla | reverse complement strand
TAGAATGGTTTGCTTTGGAAGGGAACCCTGAAAAGCATCTAGTTCCCACCCCTCTGTCATGGGCATGGACACTTGCCAATAATCCAGGTTGCTCAGAACCCCATCCTGCTTGTTCTTGAAAACTTCCAGGGAGGGGTATCCACAGCTTCTCTGGCCAGCCTGTTCCACTGCCTCATCATTCTCACTGTAAAGAAGTTTTTTATAATATCTGATCTGAAACTACTCTCTTTCAATTTGAACTCATTCGCCTTATCCTTTCATTACATGCTCTTGTAAATATGCCTTCCCCAACATTCCTGTAAGTTCCCTTCAGTTATTGAAAGGCCACAATAAGGTCACCCTGAACCTTTCTCTGCTCCAGGCTGAGTAAACATAATTTTCTCAGGCTTTTCTCAAAGGAGAGGTGCTCCAACCTTCTGATCATCTTGTTGGGCCTTTTCAGGACTCACTCCACCGGGTCCATGTCCTTCCTGTGCTGGGACCCCAGAGCTGGACACTGCAGTGAGGTCTCACCAGAGCAGAGGAGCAGAATCCCCTCCCAACCCTGCTGCCCATGCTGGTTGGATGCAGCCCAGGACACGTTTGGCTTTGCAGGCAGTCAGTGCTCATGGCTGGGTCATGTCCAGCCTGTCATCCACCAGCACCCCAAGTCCTTCTCACAGGCCTGCTCAGTGCCTTCATTCCCAGCCTGGACTGACACTGGGAGTTGTCCCAGTCCAGGTGCAGCATCTTGCACTTGATCTTCTTAAACCATTTGAGATTCCCATGAGCCTACTACTCAAGCTTGTCCAGGTGCCTCTGGATGGCATCCCGTCATTTAGGAGTGTCATCGCACTACTCAGCTTAGTGTCACCTGCAAATTTGTTGAGAGTGTACTCGATCCCTTTGTCTATGATAGAACTTGGTCTGCAGTGTATTTTTGGAAATAGATGAAGATGCCATGAAGTGCTATCTCTCTCTTTCTGGCCCTCTTTAATTCACACAATACTCAGTTTCTCATGTGATATGCTCATGTTTGAAAAGTCTTCCTTGCCTTACCCTCTGACTACTAGAACCATTAGCACAAAAAAGGGTTTTAAATATCTCATTTGGTGTAGGGCCGTGAAGGTTTTTCTCAGTCTTTGAGGTTGGTGATTGTTTTGGTGTTTGTTTTTGGCCATAACCCTTGAATTACTACAACTCAGTGGGGAAGAAAAGCTTTTCCTAGAACAATGGTATCTGTCTCTAATGACTGTTACTTGGTTTAGCTTCTTGCTTTATGTGTGCAAGATCAAGTGGTGCAGTATTTTTATTTTTTATGGGAACATACCTCTCTTTAAACAAGGTTAAATATCGGCTCTTTGAAGTGAGAACACTCTTTTTGTCTGTTTGGACATCATTAGCCCAATTGGGTGTCATTGAAAATGGCTACATGGAATTGTAATGTAATAAATGTTACTTTCAATCTTGTATAGTTGAAATATATTGTGTAAATGGACAATACTTTAAATAGCATACCTAACATTAAATTTCAACTCAACTTCTGCTTTTTCTAGGACTCTTTCAGGTATTGAGATTACCTTTTTTCTGTGTCATGTGGTATTATGTTGCTAATAGGGTAGCTTTTATTTTAAAAAACGGCATAATTTCAGACCTGTAGCAGTTTTATCTATGCTTAAAACTAAGCAGCTTTTGTATAAATGACAAAATTACTACCTCAATTTTTCTTATAGCTTTTTCTGTCATTAAACACTTGTAGATCATGAATTCATGTAATGGCTATGGAAGAAATAAGAAGTGATTCTTCTGATTAAATATTTCAAACAAAAGAAGAAGAGAGATGTATTCCACTGGAAATGTTTGGCTCTTAACTACTTCTGGGAGGTGCCTAATTTCATTCCCTTTAGTGACTTCATTCCTTCATTCCCATAGCCGGGGTAACCCATATTACTCCAGCCACACAGATTTGTGAGAGCTAGGTGGTGCTGTTTTGAAAATTCCTTCTACCTAACTAGGTTTCATCTTGAACTCTGTGATTGTGGGGACCCAAGCCTCATATAACAACTATGAGACATGGCTCTATCTGGCTTGTCTGGATGTTTTAATTATTTTTAGTGTTGGCATTATTATTTACAGGACTCGGGACCAAAGTTAAAGGACAAAACAGAATAGCATCTGAGTCAGAAACTAAGAGTTGAAGGGAAAGAAATATGAGTATTTTAACAGAGGATGGTAGAATGAATGGTAGAATTCCTTCAGTGATTGACTAGAGAAAAAGACGGCAATGTGAGAAAGACCATATCAAACAGGAGCCAGCAAGAGAGAAAGTAGAGGGAATGAGAAGATGAAGTGAAGTGCTTAAATGTTTTCTCTTGAGAGGGGTACAAGAGCAAGAGAAGTTAGTTTATGTAGAAAGGTATTTTCTATTAATTAATTGTTCATTGCAGGTATGGCAATACTACAAAGCCAAAACAAAAAATGCAGAGTCAAACTAAAATATATATATTTTATATAAAATACCACTGAAGAACCAGGAAAAAAAAAAAAAAAAAAAAAAAACAAAACAACCAAACAGCCATAGTTCCTACATGCATGTCTAGGCTATACTGGTCCTTTATTCAACAGAGCAAAATACACTTTTAGGAAGTATATGTGTGAAACCAGAGAGGTATTGCACTTTGGAGAAAATTAACACTAAAAACTGAAAGAGGTTATATTTTGTTCTGCCAAAGAGAGTATATTTTTAATAGAAAATACTCCTCTCTTTGGTTTCATTTACATCATTCCTGTAAAAAAAAACTTTTAAAATAGCTAATAAAATTGGTAATTCCATCTCTAAATTCTATTTTATAGATATTACTGGTAGTAACAGTGGGAATATTTGTTTGATTGCATATCAGTTTACCATAAAATACCTCAAATTTAGCTTTTCATCTTTCTAGAGACAATGACAAAATACATTTTTCTTAGTCTCAAGGGGACTAATAGCCTTCCCATAGCTAACTCTTTCAAACATAGTAATTGTTCCAGATTTAGATTAGTAATATTAATCACTGTTTCCAGGCTCTTAAAACATTGAAGGATAGATTGACTTCCTTTCAAATCTAAGGACTTTGTTTGTCCAAAAACCTTCCCTCTGCCTTATCCGTTAATTTATTAAAGCATTATTTTGCTGCTAAATATTTGGCCTGAATCCAGCTTGGGATCAGAAGCACAAGAGTTCTGTTTGTTCCTTTTGTTAAATTTCTTCTCCTGAAGAAGTGAAGCAGACCAAGATGCTTCCTTTGCTAATCTACAGCAGTTTGTATATTTTTTGAGAACACTTCTACCTATTTGTTAGTGATTTGTGGAAATGTTCTGAATGTGCTTAAATTCAACAGGCCTATGCCTACTTCAAAAGTTGAATTAGAATCTCTACATAAATTTCATGGTCTACTTGATACTGGTTTAAAATTATACTAATGTAATTAAGTTAAAACATTATTAAGATAAAATGCTAAAGTGAGTTAAAACATTAAGTTAAACCGTACACACTCCATAGAGCGTAGCAACTCCTAGAAAGAGGTAATAAGAAGAAGGTAAATAAAAAGTATTTAATAGTTGTACAGGAAAGAATAAGAGAGGCTAAAATTTCTGGCACAAAATAAGATGAGGTGATCTAAGAGAGCGCACAACCCACATGAAGATAAATGAATACGGAACACCTGTCTTGTGACATTGTTTTAGCAGTGTCTGTGCATAGATATAAATGCATAATATTTAACAGTGTGTATCTTCATCCATCTTACCCCTTAGTATATTACTTTGAAAATTTATTGATAGTGTGTTTATTTACAATGATATTTTATGGACCTAAACACAAACCGACAGTAATGAGCAATTCATGTCACCAAATCCATTTTTATGTGAATTATCATATTCAGAAAGCTGTTAGGGTAGTTAATGAACCTTGTTGATGTTCTTGTTAGAAATGCCTGACTTAGACCCTGATCTCCTCTTTAAACCTTCATAATGATCATGCCTTCATAATTTAAATGTTTTATTGTTTCCCTTCATGATACCGTAATTGTAGTAGTTGGGCGTTTTTAAAAGCATTTAGTATAACTGGTTTGCTGAACTGAAGAAATATTAAGCTTATGTTTGATTTTCTGTCTCCAAACCTAACTCTCTTTGTAGATCTAATAAGGGCAAAATCCCTATGCATTTATAAGGGTCTCATAAAGTACAGATTGACCAGGAAGCTGCAACTGCCTGCATGTGTTCCCCCTTAGCAGTGCACACCCTGACTTCATTTGCAAGCAACTGCAAAATAAAATGTGTATGAAGAGTGAACAGATATTTAAGACAGTTTTCTGTTACAGTCTGAACATTATTTTCTTTAAAATTAAAGGCATTTATAATACATAAGGAAATAGAGATGATAAAAAGTAATCACAACTTTTTAAAAAAATACACAGATTTGCGGTTTAGATTAGGATTTGGAAGAAGATGGGAAAGCATGGAAATAGTTTGTTAAGAAGTTTTTAATTTCTTTGTGGATAGACTGCTTCGCAGTTCTTGAACACAGATGACTTGGGTCGTCTCTGTTCTTATGGAGATATTCTCACCTCAGATACTGTGTGACAGTTAGAACCAGTATCGCTATCCACATTCTTTTTCTCCACTAGAGTTCTTATCTCCTTTCAGTTTAAGCAGTTTTAGGAAGAGAAGAGGCTTTTGCAACGCTGTGAGGACTCGATTCCAATCCTACTGGGTGCAGTTTCCTCTGCCATTAGCCAGGTGGGCAGCAGGTGGGAGAAGTGTAGACATTCAAAAGTTTTGCATTATCCCCTCCCCAAAGCCCAGAGAAAGCCTCTGATGTTGCAAAACAACCAAAATAAAATGAGAACTTCTTTGGAAGGCTTCAAAAGATGGGACTATGGATTGAGTATTTAACATAAGAAGATATTATTTACTGTCCTGTGTTATCCTTTCTGTAAACCTTTCCCCTTGGGAAGGGCTTTAATGGAAAATAAAGAGGACCAGTAGTTCTTTTGTTCAAAGATATAAAGTCTTTTGCAACAGGATCATTGAAAGAAAATCTGTGTCCTGAAAAATCTGTGGGTAAGTAATTAAACTACTTGCTTTAGCAATAGAGGGGAGAGGCTATTGAGATGTGTGGCTCTGTTGTAATTCAAATGTATATGTTCTTGTGTTGGTTGTGGTCTTTTTGTTTTGTTTTGATTTTTTTTAAAGGAAATATTCTGTTCCTGCAGGTAGCTGTGGTTAATATTGTTGCTTATTTGTATTCAAAATCAACCTAAACCAGCTAAACTGCATCTGCCAGAAAATCCTTTTTCTCTCCCTTCTCTCACCATCCAAACACTGAGGCTTATGTTTGAATTCAGCAGCCTCTTTGATGTCTGATCATTTAGCTGGTTATTTCAGAACTCAGGTTAATTGAGGACATGGTCTACAGTTGACTCAAGAGTTGCTTTAATAAGATTATGTTTATTAAATTGATTAAAGAACTGTTTGTCCCCATAATCAACTATGAGAATGTTATTTGTGGTATTAGAAACGGATTAAGTTACACTCAGCCAAATTAAACATTTTGTATAACAAGTTTTATTTGTGGAGAGCAGTACTGCTGGATTTTGCACGTGTCTTTTTTCACTTGCACTAGTGCATGTAAGGGATCAGCTTTTTCTGGATCTCATTTGCTTACAGGGATCCATTGACCTGTGCTGATCTTTCTACCTGGCAACTACTTGGTATGTAGCAGCATGGCAGTACACCAGAGGTGGAAATTGGGCAGGAATTCCTGGCTGTCCTCACTGTCAGGGTCAGTGAGCTGCCCTTTTTCAGGGCTTTCCCTGGGTTTCTGCTTTCACAGCTTTACAAAAAGGCACAAATTTCTTACAACTCAGCAAAGAGGCAAAGAATAATTTCAAACTAAGAGAATAGCTGTAGTTTTATCTCTTTTAAAAACAAAGTAGTACCAACAAAATTGCAGAAAGACCTGAAAAGAAATTATTTGATTGATTTTATTTTTTAATAAATGAACTCATTATTGTCACTGAGAAAAATCACACCACAGAAAGAGGAAGACAGAATTTTTTGGGAGCTTCAGGAAGTATTGTAGGTGAAATTTCCCTTAGAAACTTGACTCTGCCACAGTGGAGGAGAAGTCAAAATATAGATAGCTTTCCCAACATAACTGTGAAGTTATCCCTTCTTTTTACATTAATAACTCACAATTAGGTTCATGTTGGCTCTTGCAGAAAAGTCTGCTCATCTTCCTTGTTTCATAAAATTTCTCTGTCCAAAATGATCTTCCAAGCACCTAGACAATGGGTACTTGCCTCTGTTAGTTATCTGCAGGTTTTGACTGCAGTCAAACTCAGCTCAGAGGTGGCAATTGTTCCAAGCTAACTTCTAATTTCATATTGATCCCAAATTATGAGACCATTTATGGGAGCAAAATTATTAGGCTCAGTTATTAAAACTAAAGTTTACCATTTTGTTAAAACCCACACACCTTACTTATCATGGCCAAGATTTTAGTTTTGATGCCAGAAATTGCATATTAGGAATCAATTGAGGTTTTTAATCAGTAAGAGATAAACAGTTTTGTGAAACACTGTAGAATCATCATTTATCATTAATGTGCTTCAAAAGTATGATGAAATACATGTGGTCAAGATTAAAAAACCTCTAACTAGGAAATTTATTTTTAAAAAAATATAGAAAACCTAGTAAGATTAAAAAAAAAAAAAAGCAGACAGTAGACTCTGAAATTGTAATCAAGGACTGTTGTATACTAAAGAGCTATAGTGAGGTTTTTTTATTCAAGCACAGAATTAGGAGAATTTAACTTTCTATATTTTGAAGATTTGGTTGCTTATAAAGAGAACTTTCATGTTTATTTTCTATATATAAAGCAGAGAGAATGAGCACGAAGTTTTGCCACTGAGAATTGGTGAAAATTAAGCAACTGCTGTCTAACAAGATCATAAAGATCTTCTTAAAACAATAGAGGATTTAATGACCCTAATGGTACATTCTAAAGTCTTCTGCATGTAGAATTAGTTACACAGGATGTGAGTGGAAAGCTCTTATGCAAGAGCTGGCAGTGGAGTGGAGTGATGGCAGTCACTGATCAGAAATTGCCTCCGTTAACTTCTATAGCACTTGTGAAGCTGGAAATTGCTAGCATCTCAAGTTAGATATCACTAAGATTTATGAATAGTGTGATTCTCCCAAATCGTAGTCTACTCCTCATCTTTAGACGAGATGAGGCCACAGGCAGATGCAGAGCCTGAGGGCTTCCTCCCAGTCTGTTCTAAACAGTATCTGTGTGAAGCATTCCATGGCCTGCCATGTGTATGCTCACACTGTCTGAATGACATATTTCTTAAGACAAACTCTGGTATTGAAAATATCAGCACATCACAAACTGGAAAATGCTGATCGTGTTTTTGGATGCCTACTGTTTAAATAACAAATATATCAAAGCCAAAACTTTGGACAAAATGTAGGCATTTCCAAATTGCTCCAGTGTTATAAACATACAGAGCTGACTAGGAAGGTCAAGAGAGTCAAATAACATGTTTAAGTTTTTTACTATTTTTTCTCCCCATTTACAGGTCTTTTTTTTTTGTAGTATGACATCTTCTTTGCCACTTGGAGCAGAATTTTGATATTCTTTTTTTTCTGCTTCCATATATTTCACATCCAGTATTGTTCTCTATTCTTATGCTAAGTTCAGTATAAGTTTCCATTACTCAGGGAATGGAGCGGCATATATTTTGAAAAACGGAGGCCCCTTTCCTGAGTCTTCAGAGGTAGAACAGTTGAAGTTTTGGAGAGTGCCAACTGTCAACTGCCCAAAATTTGAGATGCAATGCCATTGGATTTTGTTATCCTTTTTTCTTGTTTTATTGCACAACCTGTTTTCTTTAGTGCTTCAGTACTTCGACATTTACATTACAGACATGCTAACATGGACTATGAGATGATAATTGAGCTGCATCGCAGTTTCGTCTGCCTCACTAACTATTTAACAATTAGTTTTTCCTAGACTCCTCATACATATCAGGTTTAGCTCTGCTGGAGTAATCATGTAGTTAAGATGACTGAACAGTGTTTAAAATCTTTGGAATGTATTGTTAATTCCTTTGAATTCTGGTTACAGTACCTAATGTTGGAATAAGTCTTCACACTTTGTTCTCTATTTTCCAAGATGCTTAAATTTGATGTAAAAAGATGATGCTAACCCAAAATAGCTTTATTTCCTCGTTCTTATGGAGCACACGTGAAACATATGCTCATTAGTTACAAGGACTAATTTAAATCATAATGTTTTCAAATGGCCAACATCAAATAAACTTAGGAGTAAACATCAGTGCAACATGATAAACAAGCTATGAAGTGCATCTGAGTGTGAAGATGATTATCCAGGGATAGGATTTGTGAGTACTGGGCAAGTAAAGCAATTTAGTTTTGGATAATAATGTGATTTTCTCACACAATATGCCAGATTACCTCTCCCTCAGCTCTGCTCCTGCTACTCTCTGTAATATTATCCATTTAGTGCACTCAGCTCCTGAGCCTTTGCTGGCTAGTGCAAAGACCATCAAGCAGCATGTATGTGGACATGCCCACACTGCTGCTGTTATGAATTTTCTTATTAGCTTTTAGATGTTCACAAAACCCAGAGCAGTCATTAATTTGTTTCACAAGCAGAGGCAAATAAGTTGCTGGTAAATTGGGGCACATGAAGAAAGGTAATATTTTCTCTCCTGGTAGCAAAAAAAAATTTCCTACATTGCTTGATCAGAGGAACTTATTGTATTTATCTTGTTCCAGCTTACATTTTTTAGTGTTTGCTTAATGATTAGACACTTAAGTGAATCTATTTATTTGCAGCACTGTGCATGACTTCTGCAGTGTCACATATCACAAACCAGAGTAAAGGCTTTGGAAAATATGTCATAGAGGGCTTTTATTAGATATTTCTTGATACGTTTTTCTGCAGGGTGTAAAATTGGAATGTTAACCTAATGTAAATTTTAATGGTTTTTATTAAGAGTGGATACTTTTTCTTCCTATCAGTGGGACAAGTGTTTGTAAAAATGTGTTATTATTTTTCTCCTGGTGAGCTCAGTAAGCTTTCAGTGCCCAACTATTTAGCATTAAAAGTCATTGTTACAAAATGAATTCTAAAAATTTGTGTGATGAGACTCATGTACACTAAACAGATTGTGATACATTTGGGGAACAGTGGGAATTTTCAGTGCAATGATATCTTTCTGAAGTACTTGGTCTGAGTAAGGCAGAAAGAGAAGCAGTGAGCCCGCGGTATGCTTATATAATAGAAACGCAATGAAGAGTGCGACTTGGATAAGTGCTGTGTGTAAAACCAGCTCCAAATGTCTTACTCACTAATATTTATGGGGATATCCATCTGAGAGAAAACAGCTTTCAACCTGATTTAAATTGGGGATTTTTTGATTGTCAGATGCAGGAAAAGCACGTTAGGTACCCCAGACTGGCCCCATTTCAGCGAGCCAGCATAAATGTGCAACAGCAATATGCGCTGAGTCAAGCTGGACCAAGGAGAGGAAGACTTGCTCAGTTGTGAAGGATTCATCAACACCCTCCATGCATCACCTGGGAAGGAGGTCTCTCATAGAGGTACTCCAGCTTAGCCCTGAAACCCTGGATGCAGCATCTAACATACATGGTAATTAACCTTTCATAAAAAAGCACATCTCTCCTTTGCTGTACGCAAATATAGAATTTTCCAAAGAAAACACACAGATGATAGAAGATTCAGGCCAGGACCAGAGAAGAGTTTGACTGATATCAAATCATTGGTCAAAGATAAAAGCTGGAGTTCCTTGTCATTAGCAAGCCACCCTGTTGTCTTTCTAGTTATTTCATTGTTCAGAACCATTTTTAATACATTGTTTAAAAATGTTAAAGTCTTGCAATTTGATGTTGATGTACTTGGAAAGGTATTTATTACAGCTATTTTCATCCTGTATTTTTTCCACAGGGAGACATCATGGTGCTGGCTGATCCTGATTCTAAAGCTGAGAATGGATCCACATCAGAGTAATTTTACTAGTTTCATTATATATTTCCTAAAGTCTGTTTCTGCAATAGCATTGATTGTATACAATGGTGCAGAGTGATAGAAAATATAATGGCTATTTTATTTCTGATGCATTGTACAAGAAATTGGCTTGCCTAAGATTGTAGCTATCCCAATTCTATAAAACTTCACACCATGCTACCATTTATCCTCTCTAAACAGAGTAAACTAAATATATAGTTAAATTTGCATGCACTTAGTTTCTTATTTTGTAATAATTTTCCAATAAGAACAACCACATTATTTAATTGTTTTTCTTCCTTCTGTTTCTGCATACATGAAATGACTGAATTCTGTTATTCTTTAAGGGCAAACCTAAGGAGACATTGACCATCCAAAGAATAAATGAGTCAAAATCTAGTCTGATTAATGGGTTTTAGAATTCTACAAACACAGATACCTCTTAGTAGCTTTGATGATTGTAAATATGTCAATATTTTTACTGAATTAACTGAATAACCAGCACACTAATCATATGTCAGTATATCTGATCAGTACAGCACGGATCAGACTAGAAAACTCTGGCAAGGAAAATTCACTACACCTAAACAGTTACTATTATAAATGCAAGCCATCACATTCAATATAAAAATTTGGAAAATTCAAAACCAAACATTAAGGAAGTGATGTTTTTTTTAATATCCTCGGGTCCTTTCTCACAACCAACCTTGCTTCTCCAGTGACCATCTGGAAATATTTTTGCAAATACTGAGTTTTACCTGATCTGCAATACCACAGTTCCTCAATTTGATAAATAGTCACAAACACAGAAACTGTAGTTCACTGTGCTAAAAATTTCTTTGAGGATAGACAGTTATTTCACTATATCTCAGTCAAGGTGGAAGGTGTTGATTTTTTATTTATCTAGGGAAAAATTCACAGTTCTTGTTTTGCACCTACTGAGTTCAGACATTACAGAGCTCTGATTAGAAAACAAGTTGTAATGATTGAAATTTTAACCTTCCTTTTGCACATGGGGTCCACTGAAAGGGTATAGATAAGGATCCAGCATAAAGTGAAACTTCATATTTTAAAGTAGACTTTTTTTTTCCCATGAAGACTGATTTCTTTGTCATTGTTTTGGGGAAGTCCAAAAACTCTTGGTGGACAGTCCAGGACATGTTTTCTCTGTTAATTATTCTGAAAGATGGTAGGACAATAATTCTTGCCCCGCATTGTTCAGTGATAAAGGGTTACAGCTCATTAGGCAAGACTCTTTTATTCCAAGGGCTGCCAACTAAAGACAGTCAGTCCTCAATCACTACAGGGATGTTTGTTCACCTTGTTCTTCATTCGCTCTCCCTATAAAAAATAAGCTCTTCTTGAGAGCATACAGTAGTATGATTGACTTTATGGAGCAGCTGCCAGAGGGGTTTTGCTCTATGAAATTGCATTACACTTCCTTTTAAACATGTTCAAAGTAATAAGTCTTTGTTGACATTCACAATTCACACAATTATATATCCTTTGGAAAAAAAAAAAAATCACATTATGGAGCTTGGCAAACAATCAATATCTAAACTTTGTCATAGAAATGTCCATTTTAAAAAGTGATATACAGGAAGGAATGTTAGTTTCTTCATATTCCTCTTTATTTTTTAAGTTTATCTAAGAATTAAGGAGAAGGCTTTTTTTCCTTCTAAGCAGTACTAATCACAATTCACTGGAAACATTGTTACTGTTGTTATTATTGTAATATGGTAACTGATGTGCTATTTTTTTTCTGGAAGTCATTATCAATGTTGTCTAAAGAAAACAAAGTCATGGAAACACTAGTTCTTTCAGAGAATGCATAGGAGGGATTTTTATTCATGTTATTCTCCATTAGTCTGAGAGGATTTACCCACATCTGTATATGTGTTTATTCTGAAGTCTGGAGATAAATCCTAGAATCAAATATGCTTTTCAGAAGCTTTAAAGACACCTCAGGATGATGTTATATCTTCATTTGAACAGTCTTTTCTTTGATTCTTTTATCTGAAGAAGTTCTTTCCCTCTAGAAATCATGTCTGATAAGGAGTGGCTGAGTGAGGTATCCTTGTTTAGCCTGGAGAAAAGGAGGCTCGGGGGAGACCGTATCACTCTCCACTGCTACCTGAAAGGAGGGTGTAGCCAGGTGGGGCTGGTCTCTTCTCTTGTGTCTCAAGGAAAAGGATGAGAGACAAGGTCTTAACTCATCGCAAGGGAGTTCAGATTGTATACTGGGGGGAAAAAAATCACTGAAATAGTGATTAGGCCATGGAATAAGTTACCCAGGGAGTTGGCAGAGTCACTATATTTGGAAGTGAGGTGTTTGGATGTGGTCCTGAAGGATATGGCTTCACGCCGTGCTGGCCCTTTATGGTGATGTAGGATTGATGGCAGGACTGGATGATCTTGAAGGTGGTCCTTTCCAACTCTGACAGTTCTACAATTCTGTTTCCAAAAACAGTTTAGAAGCAGACAGCTGAAATGAGTTTCCCTTGAAAAGTCAGGTTCCTTTTAGCATAGTTTTCATAATTTTTTTTACAGTGACAGATACTGCCCTAAATATCTTTGCAGTATTTCAAGGTGACCAAAATGTCTTGTCTACATACACCATAGACCTCTGGTGTAAGTTGCAATAAGCAAATGGCAGAAGCACTAGAAAGATGTAACATCTCTCTTGCGTGGGGGAAAATGAAGAATAACTAAGCTAATCTTCAGAATACATAGCAAGGTTTGAGGATGGCATTGTGGAATGTCTTCTAGGCTTGGCTGCAAATAAATATTACAAATAAATAAATCAGATAAGAGAACACAACCCAAACAAAAAGCAATTAATTTTTGTGCCTTCAAATATGTACTTCTCCTGACTACTCATTTTTTGTTTTTGTTTCCAGCTTGACATGTATCTCATAACTAAACCACAGGAGCTAGGTGCAACATGTTTGTACTAATCCAGTTACAGCCCAAGAAAAAGCCTTGGCAATGTTACACTTTCTTCTTATTGTGGTCACATATGAGCCTGTGTAGGACTAGGTGAATAAACAAAAGCCCTGAGTCTGGGTGTCCTGGTCAATGGCAAGTTGAATATAAGCCAGCAGTGCCCTGGCAGCCAGAAGGGCCCCTGCATCCTGGGGTGCATCAGGCACAGCATCACAGCTGGGCAAGGGAATGGATTGTCCTGCTCTGCTCTGCACTGGGGCAGCCTCACCTCCAGTGCTGGGGGCAGTTTTGGGTGCCACAATAGAAAAAAAGACATTGAGCTGTTAGAGAGTGTCCAGAGGAGGGCCATGAGGATGGTGAAGGGCCTTGAGGGGAAGCCGTGTGAGGAGTGGCTGAGGTCACTTGGTCTGTTCAGCCTGGAGGAGACTGAGGGGAGACCTCACTGCAGTTATGTGAGGGAAAGTTCCTCATGAGGGAAAGAGGAGGGGCAGGCATTGATCTCTGTGGTGACAGTGACAGGACACAAGGGAGTGGCCTGAAGTTGTGTGAGGATATTAGGAAAAGGTTTTTCACCCAGAGGGGGGCTGGGCATTGAACAGGCTCCCGAGGGAAGTGGTCACAGCACCAGCCTGACAGAGCTCAAGGAGTGTTTGGACAGTGCTCTCAGGCACATGGTGTGACTTTGGGGGCTGGTGCTGTGCAGGGCCAGGACTCAATGACCCTTGTGGGTCCCTTTCAACTCATCTTATTCTGGGACTCGATGACTAAATGGTAATATGAGTGTCCAAAACCAAACAAGATTTATTTGCTTTAGAACAGTCATTGTCACGTAAACCCATTTAACTTGCTGCTCCAGTGTGGTCCAACGTGGTAAGTGTCTGACAGATGAAATGGAAACTGATGATCCATTAGTACTGTGATGTCTAAACCCCAAGAGGATTGTAATTTTTTTGTTCATTTGATTAGGCTGAATTTACATCAAAATTTAACTGCAAATAATTTACATTTTCCATCAACAGTTTTGATAGTGTTCATAGTTTGTTTAAATTATATAAATAATAAAATTCCTTAAATTTTTGCATGCCAAATGCATAAATACTCCTGCTTCTTAAATTTCCCAGTGACTGAAACCCCTGCTATAATGTCCGTCTGATAAATATAGTGCTGTAAATTGTCTTGTAGCTGATTTTAAAACTATAGCTTTCTTTTGCCTGCATTTTAAAAAGTACTTTTGACACCCAGTTGCTATGTTTAGGATTGTAAAGTGGATGGAGTTACTCATTGAAAGTCTAATTTTACCCATTATAATCTTGTCTCCTGGTTTATACCAGGAGGTATAAACCTATATACTATTTTAGAAGTGTTATTTGATCTGGAAGATAATTCTGTAACCTTCAGATTACTGCTGGGTGACTTCTGCAGAAAATGAATTACCAATGCATTAAATTTGAATTAGCTTTGAGAAATCATGCAGATGTATGCACAGAACATTACAGCAATGCTGTCTCCAAGGCACAACAGAATTGCCTTTATGCAGTTTTAAAGAATCACTTGAGCGAACCTTAAATTGCACACATGGTTAAGCTGAGACAGCATCTTTACTTAAAAAAAAAAAAACCCAAACAAAAACCAACAACCAAACATGCATATACATGCACACAGAGCAAATAAACCTTTGAGAGTTGTCTTTCAGGGAAATCTGATCACAAACAGTCTGCTGCTGAATGGGCCATTTGGGCTCAGACCTGTCGTAGTGGAGAGCACTACTACACATGCTGTGGAAGTGTCACTTAGACTAATGACTATGAATTATGCAGAGGGTCACATCCTCTTAGTTACAAGTCATTTCCACATTTTCCCTTTAGACTGCCTAGCCTAATTCCATTTTTTTCCCCTTTTACTGCTGCTAGCAAATAACACGCAGAACGAATGCCAAGACCTTCATTTATCCATATTTCATTTTCCTCCCATAACTTCAAGTCAGTAAAATGACGGAACAGTTAGAGGCAGGGAAAGAGAGACAGATGCTATTGATGGATTAGGAAAAAGCTCCCTTCAGTTTGCTAGGTCATTAAGTAAAGTAGGACAGTAAAAAGCCATAGAAACTGTGTGGTTTCCCTCAGACTGTGTATTCCAAGCATTTGAGCCAGGAACATAATTTGGGCATTTTCCCTGTTTGGAAAAAAAGGGATGCAGTTTGACATATTCTAAAAAGCATTTCCATTTTGGAACCACTAACCTGACAAGAGCAGGGTACACAACCTTCTGTCGTAGTGCTAACCAGGTGAGAGATGAACAGGAGTACCAGCATGGCTCATGGAGCCACTGTGGAGCAGGAGGTATGATAAATATGGCAAATACAACCCTGGCCTGCCTGGGTATGCCTTGGAATGCCCTTGACACTGAATGGGAAGCTGACACATTTTGGGGGGCAGCAGATGAGCAGAAAGTTGTAGCAGCCAGGAATATGAAGGATTGCTTAGAGAAGAGTGTGCAGGAGGATGTTTTCCTGCTCAGGGACTTTATCTGTCTTCCAGTACTTCTGAGTACTACAGGGACGGCAAACTGGCAGTATCCACCTCCAAGAGGTTTCTTCCACACTAAAGGAGGAAAAAGCACTAAAGGAGGAAAAAGACTGTTAACTAGAAGGAAAACTGCTTTTCTTGAAACAAGTATATCTCTGTCTAGCCTTTCTTTAAAGGTAGTTAATATAGTAGAAAATGTAGTTCATCCCTTAGCACAACAGAAGGTTCCTCAAACTCTAACACTTCATCTGTAATATTTGTCTGTTAATATCTACTGGTCTTGTTTTACATTAGAACTCCAGAAAAACTTCAACCTGTGTTTCAACCTAAACCACTCGTTTAGGAAAGAAAAATAAAAGCATTTCCCAAAGCGTTTCCTCCTTGTTAGTTTATGACGGCATTTGATGTCTATGCCTGAGAAAAAATGTTTCAGTGGATAAAGTACTATATGTTATACTGCCCAGAATGGAGTTTAGGTGAATAGATATTTATTGGCTACATGGTATTTAGATCAGTTAGAGCAAGGTTCTGGGTTTGATCCCTGTACAGACCAATCACTTAGGTGGAGTGAATGATCCTTGTGGGCTCCTTCCAATTGAGAATATTCTGTGTTCTCTGAAATGTTCTGTCTTGCAAGACTATCTAAAATTTAAGTTATATTTGATTTATAAAATACTGATACTTTTTGATGTAAAAGCTTTTTCTTTTTAAAATAAATTTAATAATGCTCTCAGAGCCAAGCCAATTAAATTGATTCCTATTCCTATTGCACAGAAGAAAACTGCATTTCCATCAGAAAAAGCTTGAACTGATGTTTAAATTTTGCAGCATGTGTCTAGGGTAAATAAATTTGGGCTTTCCATAACAAGGGTAAGGAGCACCTGTAACACTCCCATAAGTAATTGTGAGGGTTATTAATGCAAATAGCCCACATAATGCTAAACATGAGGCCAGATAAGAGACTTGCAACAGCTTTTTAGCATTTTTCAATTCCAAGAATACAAGCAAACTAAAAAAAACCCCTAACTTCTAGGAGAACATCACCAGAAACTTTTATAAGAGTAATTGGACAGAGTACTAGAATGCCATTCACTGTTACCAGTCCATCATGATTGAGCTTACAGTTTCTCAACAGTAAATAGAAAGGATATTCATCCATCCACCCCGAACCACCCTCTACTTCTGTTCTGCATTTTCCTAAATGTCTTTTTTTTTTCAGGTGTTATATTCAAGCAAGAATCCCAAGTGTTTTTCCCACATGCTCTTTCCAGCTAAAGCAAATAAATGGCAAAGACAAAATATGTGAGAGGAAAAAAATGGTTTGAAAGAACCAGCCTGGATGAAAAATAAACAAGTTCATTTGTCTCTCTTATCTGTTCCTAAATCAGATGTAATCAGGCAGCTTTTTGTAGGTGTCACCTGGAAGCAAACCAAAAATTAGCACAGATTATGAAGTACAGAAGAGAAACATGGGTAAGTCATGTTGCAGTGCATGGGATATTCCAGGTTTTCAGTAACTTTGCACATAGGACAGATGGAGTATGCTGAAGATTACAAAGGTCTCTGTATCCAGGAGATCACCTTCTGAGATTTTTTTTTACCATTTAGTTTTAGTTGCTGTGATTCTAGTTGCTTAAAATATCTAGGGTTTCAGCTAAACATTCTTCTAAATTCCCTTGTTCATAGTGACTGACAGAGTGCTTTTCATTTCTATCCCAGCTTTTTTTTATCTAAGGGGTTTATTCCCTTCTGAGCTTCAGGTTAAATGAGTGGAAATACTACTGGTACACTGAAAATGCTGTGCATGGGGTTTATGGAGTGACAGAAAACATATGTGAGAACATATAGCATATAGAAAGGGATTGTGTGGTTATATTTATTTCCTTTAAGAGTAGCAACAATCAGGAGGCCTTCCTTCTCCCAAGGACATATATCAATTGAAAGGAAAAATCTGTATTTTACTTTTATACACACTGACTCTTTGATGCTGTGTTTATATCAGGGTACAAACCATGATTATCCATGGTTATTCTGAGGGATTCCAGCATGCTGATACTGTGATCAAAGAAGTTAAATCAAACGGTTAACTTCAAAGAACTTCTGATTTTAAATAAAAATAGTAAGCCCCATTATAGTAAAATACAACTTATGTGTATATAAATATATATAGGGCTTAGTAGAAATCCCTTAATCATTGTTATAGACATGACTTTGTGTGCAGTAAGGGAATTCTGTGACTTGATACTCTGCTCTCCTTCACTGATACAATGCAGAACTTGAACTGTACAACTAAAATGTATCCTTCTTTTCTCTTGACAGAAAAATGAACAGCACAGTGTAGTAGATTGCTTTGATCCAGAAGGGAAGCAGATCATTATAATGTAATTTACTGAAGGGATAACATTAATTTTTAAGTATGCTCTGGGTTTTTCGACTTTGTTACTGGAAAACAGATATAGTGTAGATGATGACTAGACATCTTAAATCCTCATCAGCACATCTGCCTATGTGGCCTTTGCTTTCCTTTCCAGTGAAGTGCAGGGATTGGGAAGAAACTTGGTTGAACAGAAGTCTGTGCCAGCCTTCAGCACTGGGGATGAAGCAGTAGCTTTGCAGCTGCCTTGGACCTCCCACGGTTGGAGTGACCTTGCTGGTGTTGTCCAATGGACACAGTCTCCCTCTATCCCTGCAGCCCTCTGCCTCCCTTCAGCCCCTGACAGCTCTCCCATGCTCCTCCACACAACTGTGCTGCGGCGTCGGCACCATCCCAGGCTGTCTGGGGCACTGAGGGAGTGTGGCAGGCCCCAGATGACTCCAAGAGGCCAGAGAGCAGGTGGGCACAGCAGCTGGAGAGCAATCCCAGACAGCCGGCAGGTGGATGGAGCAGCAGGGAGGCAACACCAGACGGGCAGCAGGTGGAGAGGGCAGCAGGAGGGCAACACCACTTTGTACTCAACTTGACATTAATTACACTTGTTGGAATCCTGTGTGGCTTCTTAGACCCTTTTTTGGGTGTTAAATTACAAAATACATTTGTTTAGATTCTGGGTATACCTTCCCCTAATGTCTGAAAACCTGGGAGGTGCTTGGAGGGAAGGTAGAAAAAAGAAAGTCTTCTCCCACCCTTAAGCTATGAAATCTGACCAGACTTTGTGGGCAGGATGAGCTGGCAGTTTGTTAATTTGCCCCTAACCATCTATGTGCCTAGGAAAATTCCTTAGAGGTATTAAATGTTGCTGGCTTTCAAAATGTCTCTATTGTGTGGAGTTCTGCATTGTGATGTTTGCTGAGATGCCCAGATGTTTATAATTAATTTAGTGTGATTACTTCTAATTACTCTTTCCTATCTGCATTATCTTGCATTTGTCAAATTCATATGTAAGTAGCCCTGCTGCCTATTTATTTTAGTTTTGTAAGGTCCCTTTGGACCTTCTTAACCTTCTGTAGTGATGACTAATCTAAGTAATTGTGCTCTATGTAATTTCTTTTCCCACCCATCTCCCTAGAACATTAATAAGGAAAACAAAGTAATATCCAAGTACAGAAACATGAAGAATCCCATTGCAATCCTGTCATGGTGAAAACTGACCATTGCCCTTCC
>WBMY01008192.1:157123-184109 GCA_013397315.1 Donacobius atricapilla | reverse complement strand
TCCTTCCTTCCTTCCTTCCTTCCTTCCTTCCTTCCTTCCTTCCCAGTCAACTTGTTTCTAATTATTGCCAGTATTTTAACCCTTCAGTCCTTACCATTAAAGCATTTTGTTGAAGTCTTTTTTAAAGCCCAAGTAAATGTATCTTTAGCAACAATATTATTGCTATACTCAAAAAAAATCTGTTAGGAGAGAGGGATGGATTTTTCTTTCTAGAAGATAATTTCCTGCAAAAAATCTTGCTATCTTGCTCGGCTATCGGTTCTATAATATAATTTACTCTTAATTGCTTCCTAATCATTTTCCTGATCTGCATTAAAACACATTATGCTACTCAAAAATTTTTTGAAATGCCTACTTGTGACTCTTCTAAAACCTGATCTTAAGTTCAGACAAACTTCTTCCCCTTTGAGTCTCATCCCTTGAAACCTTCCTCTTCCACTGACAAAACTCCATTTCCAGCTATTTTAGTCTCTTCTGCTTGTTTCTCTTTCTAGAAGAAAGTTGGAAAGTTAAGAGAAATTTATACATTTCAAAATATTCCATGATCACTGTTACAGCTGCTAGAAGAACAACCTTCTGATGTATGTTGATGTATGAAGAAATGATAGCAAAAGACCCAGATTCAAAATTATTTCACTCTTCTAGGTACCCTTTATTGGTTTCTAGGTACCCTGTATTGCTTATACATGACCTTCCAGCTCTATGTTTCTGTAGGGCAAAGTTAAGAAATAGAGGGGTGCCTTCACCTCCAGTGCTGCGGAGTACTTCCAAGGACATCTCTCTTCATTTTACGGCTTTCAGTTCACATGCTAGAGCCCACTGAAATGTACAGAGCTTCTTGGGTGGGACTTTCTAAATGGTCACTTGAAGCAAGGTCTACTTAGCAGAATAAATAGGGAAAACTGCATGGATAGAGACACAGTGGAGGAAATGTATTCTCTCTACCCTGAAAGGGAACTGAATTCTGTCTGCCAGTCCACCTCCCTCTGCCTCTCCAGTGGCCAAAAGCAGGGTCTTGAACAGTAGGTAATAAGGGTAAGGGGAAGTTATAGGAGCTCTCAGAACAGTAAGACTGAAAGGCTTTCAGCTTCCCTTTCCTAATCCTGCTTTCCTGCTGGCCCTGGTCACAGTTGTCAAGGTACGAAGTAGACGTTGCATTGCACTAGTCTGTTCCTAAAAGCTGGAGAACTTGTAGGCATTAAAAAAAAAAAAACAAAAACAAACAAACAAACAAAAACCCAAACAAAAAAATCCACACCTCTGTTTCATCTGAACTTTTCCTCTTTCCACTGAAGGTGATCCATTTACCTTTACCTTAGAGGGGAAGATTTGACCTGAAGTACTGTATTTTTTCTGTTTGTCTTTTGCGGAAGCTATGTACATTGTTTAGTGCTTACACACACACAGACCACTCAATATTTTATGAAGAGTTGTCATCCCTTTCTATCTGAAAGAATTTAGAAAAGGCATGTCTTACAGTTTTGCTCAGATTTCATTTACGTGCAACAGATGGATGTATCCAATTTTCTAAAAACACATCCTTTTAGTTAAGGCTATTAAAAATGAAACATGTTTCTAGCTGGAGTTGTTTGACAGAACACATAGGAGGAACCTCTGGGGCTTCTTTTGTGGCTAGTACAATACAAATATGACTCACTTAACATTTCTAAAATGTTCTCTTCCAAAGGTTTCAAAAGTTTTACCAACTATTTGAGCCCCACAGTCCTACTGTTATAAGTTAGATCATGTCAATGCAACTGTTCAGCTTAAATGTAAACACAACATCACGTTTTAGGATATCAAATAAGTCTGTAATTCTTAAAAATACAAAACCGGTAGAGTTAAGTGCTTGGAAAAGGTACATAGTTTACAGGGAAAGTGTTCAGAATGAGACACATCTCGCAGGAATACTAAAAGTACCAGAATTTTAGCCCTTCAACTGTGCACATCTGTGGGTCTGCTATGCATCCCCACATCCATGAACAGACCATTTTATTCCTCCTGTTCCTTTATTATGAGGACTGATCATAAGAGGCACGTTGATCCATTTCATTAGGCAAACAGTCCTCAGAGATATCAGAAAATCAGCTAAATGTCTTGACATTGGCTACTAGCCTGGATGTGATATGTCTAATGTCTCACTGATAAAAAAGAAAAAGCTAAAACCCTCAGTAATGCTTCTGCTATTACACTGTAATTTTCTCTTCCTGTAGACAGCATACAATGGGTCACTAGTAATGGTTAAGAGCCAAAATGATGCACTGTATTGGAAATAACCCAGGCACTAGTTGAACCTTCTTCAAAAATCGAGCATGTTTTTAGTGCCAAAATGAGTAACTGTGCTTGGACCCCTTGTTTCTGGCCATGCTGGCAGGAACTTTTCTTGTATTTGGATCTGCTCCGGGGTTTGCAGCCAGCATGTTCAGCAGTCACCACTGCTCTTCCCCTCTACATTTGGGCTAATTATGGGTACGTGAAGCACATGCGCAGAGGTGGGAATGCAAGGCAGGAAGGTCAAGGATTGTTCACCTGTAACCTGCGGGGGCTCCTCAATAAAGGTAATTTACAAAGAGTCTGTACTTAGGGCCCCTATCCCTCTAAGTCTTGATGAGGTATTTGATTAATGGTTCCGGAAGTGAAATACGTGGTGTGCCCCCTTGATTTTGAAGGTCATAGGTAAATCCTGGCCTTATTCTGACTCAAATAATGCATTTATCTAAATGCCACATCTAAGTCATAACCACTCATCAGAGGTGACTGGGTAGTGCAGCAATTTCTGTTGAAACCTAGAGTGCCATGTGATAAATTGCATCTACAAGATTTGTTTTGTATGTCAGGCACACATTACTTCTAAATCAAATGCTAAAACATGCCTTATTTAGTCAAAAGTAAGCAGAACGCTGTAATTTATAATCGTCTTGAAGCACACTGCAGCGAAAATGAAAGCAGACTATTAAAATTTAATGCCTGTTTGGCAGAGTAGCATATTTCTGGCCACGTTTGATGCAGCATCATTTTCTCACACCATTGTGTATGCACAAAAAGTCAGCTTGTGTTTGCCAACGTTTGTGGAAACTAATTGAAAAAAATGATTTAGCTGTTAAAGTCTGACATCAGGCTGGAAAATTATTGTCAGCAGATACGGATGGCAGTGTCTCCTTTCTCCTCCTTTCACCCCCATCCACTTGCTTCTAACAATTGTCTGTTGTTCTTCAGCACAGCTCCCCACAGTACAGTTGCGAGCAAATATTCATTGGGGTGTCATCTCTGTTTAAAGTCTCGTCCTACACACCTATTCATCTGTGCTAAGTGAACAGCCAGCATCAGCTCAAATTAAGCTGGCATGAAAACAGCCACTGTTAATAATTTCTGATGTGATTCAACTCAGCTTTGGGTAACAGGTGAAGATGTTCCATAATGGAGGCAATTACGGGGCAGTGAGCTCTCTCGGGCTGCCTGTTTCGAGGGAGGAGCGGGCGCAGTGGCTGCGGCAGCCCGTGGCAGGGCCAGGCACGGCTGCCTGGCCAGATGTGTCACCTGCCGCACCAGCGGGCTGCCTCCCCAGGGCACATGCTGGGCCCAGTGCTTGGCACCAAAATGCACAGGAAGGCTGAGGTGAGAGGGGGAATTCAGCCCTCTTCATCTGAATTTGCTGCAGATGTCTCCCACCAGATAAAATCCCTCCTGACCACCGTTCCTTTGGCTGAGTTGCAACTTTGGGTGGTGACCTGTGCATCAATGCCACGTGTGCTGCATAAATGTAACTAAAAATACAATCGCAGGAAGTGCAGAGTTCTATTTTGCAAGCAAGACCATAATCCCATTTGCAAAATAATAACAATTGGTGAACTTCTGAAGTGATAATCAGGTCTGATAAAGAAGTAACTGTTTAACATCTGCTCATTAAGATGCAGCTGAAGGAGTAATATGGGTAGAAATTAATAACTAGCAAAATACAAATGAAGCCTGTAATTTCATGTGTGAAATGTTACGCTACTGTGATGGATTTATAGCTTCTTTTTTTTTTAATTAAAGAACAATGTACTTCCATCTACAGAATCTCTATTGTTCTATTATTTAAGTTATCTTTCATGTCAGTGCCACATGGTTTGAAGTATATTAAAACACAGTTGTATACTTAATTGTGTGGATTTGCAGATGGTTCATTTCCAGCCAAATATTTTTTTCTTTAGGTCTCAGAAGAAAATGTCTAGCAGCCTAAATTGAATTTTTATACATTATGATTTCCAGAAATGTACTTCTTAATGGTTTCTGATGTGCCTAAAGGCATGAATCTTGAACTACTTTCTTAGAAATGTGTGAGAGAAAAACTGAAAAATGTGTTGTGGTTTGTTTTTGGGGATTGTTTCTGGTTTTGTTTTGGTGGGGTTTTTTTAAATTTGTTTTTTGCTTCTTTTTCCCCCCGATAAAAATAGTGAATTTCAATTTTGTGTTAACCTACTTTTATTATATTGCTGTAGCGTGTTCTTGAGCACTTGCGATAATGAAAATATAAAAATGTATACTTCAAAAGTCCTCGATAACAATTCCACCCTATCTGCAAAATGTGTACTGTATATTGATTTCCAGAGACAAAAGACACATCTATTTCCTTTTCAAGGAACAAACCTAGTTCCTTTGAAATACTTGAAGTTTATCTCTTGCAGAAGGTACTGCTGAGATTGACCTACTTCCATATTCCTTTTTTTTTTTTCAAATGTGACATTGAAGGATTCTCCTTTCAATTAAGGGGAAATATTTTTGCAATTATTTTTAAATGCCTGAAAGATTATATTGGTTGTGAGCTTGTATCCATATTCAAATTCTAATCTCCCCAGCAAGTAATTGTTTTATTCAGTTCCGACAATGCTCTATCTATTGTCATATCTGACTGTGTTCTGCATACTGTTTCTTCCCCTGACAATTACTGCTGTTCCTTATCCCTGCAGCCTTTAAAAGCTCTGTGTAACATTAGCCTATCTAGCCTAGTGAAAATGTCTTTACAGATTAGTGTAATGTTAATACTGCTGGCTCCCTGGTTTTGACTTGGAGTGGGATATATTGCGGCGCTGGAGCAGATGGAATCAGGGCCTCTCCGAGAAGCGGAGATTGCCGGGCCGCCTGCCAGGAGCGCAGTGCTGGCGGCGGCTGCCGGAGCCCCTCCGCCGGGACAGGGAGCGGGCACAGGACGGGGATGAAGCCACTCTCCCCGCTGGCAGCGCTGGGTGGGGGATAGTGGGAGCATCACCTACATTTGCTTCGGAGCTAAGCGTGCTTTGAGGCTGCTCGTCCACAGATGCCACGTTCGGTGGGGAGATGAGTGTTTCCGTGCAAATGGTGGTAGCCTCTCTAATGTTGGGGTTTGTGTTTTGGTGGGAAAGCCTGCGTTTTCTTAAATGGAAAGTGTGAGGTAAAAGAGGTATAAAACATGAAAAATGAAGTTGTGAACTCCTCATAACCTTCCTAATGGATATAGATTGGGTTATAAGGATATTTCGGTGTGCTGTTCCTATTGCTTTTAGTGAATCACATATACTTCTTTTCCTTTGTTTTCGTTTTGTTGTTTAGTTCGGTTATTTTGGGTGGGGAGTTACAAAAATATTTTAATATCCCAATGAAAATTATTTCCCTAAAATATTTACAGTTATACCTCCCATGAAGATCACATGGTACTAAGAAGTAGAAATGGTTGGAGGATCAGGATGGACAACTCCTCTTTCGCCCATCATATGTAAGTTTAAATAAATTAATCACAACACTTGCACTCTCCTACTATTATACGAACAAACATTTCATTGAACGTCTCTATTAAAAATGTCACGCTGGATTTCTACCTTTTTTTCACTTCTGCAATCAAATTATTCTCTCAAGTACTGCATTTCACTAGCAGTAAAACATATGCTGTTTTCTGCCTAAGTAGAGGGATAGTGTAAGCTGTGATGTGGAGAGTATTTTTTCTTATCATTTGCTTTTTGAGGGTGTAGCTATAGTAACATATATGTGCTTTTATCTGTGATAAGAACTACCATCTGGTAGCTAAATATGCACAGCTTATTGCTTGAAGTGCTTATACACATTGTGAAAACACACAGCTTTTGTGTATGTTAGGATACTGCCTATATATATTATTAATAAACCCACATATTAGCTATTTCAATATGTCAAATGATTGTAAAATAGAACAGTGATTCCAGACAAGAAGGATTAGGCCTGGCACACTGCCAGATGTGTATTTATTCCAGCAGTACTATTGTGACCTTTTAATATCATATTGTTTGCAATCTCTTCCAGACAATAATTGTTTGAGGGGGAAAACAGAGACACTTTGACAAAGGAAAAAAGGCCTTTGTTATACTCAAGGAGCTGAAGCTTTCATCCTTGGTATACCAATTCACAAAGATGTGTGCTGAATGTGTGCAAGCAGCAGGAGAGACAGAACATATAAATTTGAGTTACTTTGACCTTTAATCCAAAAGACCAAGAAGAGAAATGCACTAGGAAGGCTGGTTTGTTGCTGTCTGGAGACTGATAAGCGGTAATAAAGGTGCACTCCGTTGCAATTCATCTAAAGCTTCCATTGCTATCATCCTCGTTTTTCGATTTTTGTTACCTCAAGTACTTATCTAAATCCCTTTCAATGCCAGCTTGAATGCACTTTGTATTCTCTCCAGCTGTGACTGGTGCTGTCTGTGTGTGTCAGTGTGCTTCAGCATACACTCTTTTCCCTTGTTTGACAAGAGCCAGTGCCAACACCTAATTAAGGATAAGCCATGGAGCTCTCGGCTCTATCTTTGTCAACAGCTATGTTCCCAGCTTTCTGCTCAGTTGAGCTTTTATAACAAGAGCAACATTTCGGGTTCAGACAACCTCTGGCCTCCCAGTTCCCCATGTGGGAACTCAGAGCAACTTAACAAAGCGGATGATTTTAGAGGCATTTATGGTCACAAAGTCCACAAATCCCTCTGTCTCTTTCTAAAGTACACACATTTGTACATAGATCTGTCTCTGCACATCTATATAAATGGATATGAATGCACACCTATAACTGAACATAAATTGGACATCTTCCAGATTTCCTTTTGTCTGGCTTACTCTTGCAAACTGTTTCCTAGGAGATGATCAGAGGGATTGGGACAGGATTCTTCTTTTGCAAACACTATCTAAAAAACCAACCTTATTTAGCAGAGCACAAACCCCCTAACTCAGAGCCTGGTCAAGATGTTTTGAGCATTTTGTCTCAATAATACAGATGAATTTAGGTCACTAAACAAGAAACTCTTTCAAAGGGTTAAGCATTTGATAAGCTTGAAAATCAGATTAACATGACTGATAGGTGACTAACCAGACAGCCAATTAAATGAGTACATGAAATAATTTTGTAGGGAGATTTAAGTATTTGTCTGTCTGCATAACCAAGTTAAATTACTTCAGGGAGCAGATTTAATTTTCTTTTTGTTTTTTTACCTGCGGCCAAATCCTTGCATCCAAATTCTGATCTGAATTTTATGTAAGCTTGCGTAGCTTGCCAGGCACATAACAACTTTGCAAGGGAGGTACACTGGTGCAGCTAAGAAGAGATTTTGGTTCATTGATCAAGTAAAAATTATGCAAACTTCTAAAATAAAGTCTTAGTTCCATAATGGAGACTTCCTTTTCCATTAAATACATACATAACTGAAGGCAAAAGGAGTGAATACTGTCATCAATGTTCGAGATCCTGCTTCTTGTGATGTTAATATGACAAGAGGGAAGGTCAGTGTTAATTCCTATCAGCAATGCTTGAATCCTAATCTGATAATTCTAACTGAAAATCTCACCTGTAGAGACAAGAGTCATCTGAAAAACTGCTAAGGACAATTAGCATTTAGGAGAAACTAAACAGCCCTTCCAACTGTACTTTACAATTTGGCTAGTTCCTAATTTTGGGTGCAAGTTGTTTACGATCAATTTCCCTTGCAACTTTGTGCTCATTTCTTCCTTGAGTTCTGCCAGTGAGGGTAGCCTCTGAGCCGCTCTGGTTTTAAGACACTCCAGTTAGTCCCACTTTTTGTCATTTCATTGGGAAGGAAGAGAAAGTGGTTGTTGGGAGGTCAATTCTCTATGCCACTCATAGCTGTCTCCATTAATTTACTTTGTATTTGTGTTGAGCTCTTGCAGAGCTGACGTCTTGGGGTACTAGAGCGAAAAGGAAAGAATATTTTATTTACATTTTTTACCAACAGTGACTAAAATCATGGAAATAACTGTATGCTGTATCTTATAAAGTGCATAAAGACATTGTCTTATCATTGATGTAGACTATGATTAACCTAGACCAAACAGCTTTAATTGCTCAGATATGACAGTCAGTGTCATGCATTTCACATAATTATTCTCTGCAGTAAAAACAATATTTCCTGAGGGGTAAATATGCAGAAAAGCAGTCTCAAAACCAGAGAACAGAAAGAGTAGGCTTTACTCATGATCTTAATCTTGTATTTATTTATTTATTTTATGTCAAGCAGCTCCCCAGTCAAAGCAGCTTGAAGCTGAAAGTTAAAACCTGGGAGTGAAAGAGGCCATAATGGGCCCACATGTGCTCTGCATGCTCCAGAGGGGAAAATGGATTTGATTTAGCTAGGTTCTGAGCCTTGGAAAACTGCTCTTCACATGAGCTCAGTACATTTCACAATTATAGTAAAATTAGTTTCAATCATGTTAAACTCTAGAAGCAACATAGTTGAATTCCAAATTTTTACAGGCAAAGTATGTCATACCTGTGTATTTTGAGTTTTTAAAAAATTGCTAGCAAATGAGATTACATTGTGCTGTTTGAGAAACAGTAGTGTAAACACATTATAAGAAGTTAATTTTATTCATTACGATTACAATTACATTGCAATTATGAGAGAAACTCAAGCTGGTGATCATCTTTGGTCCCTCAAGACTACAGGATGTAACCTTTTACTGTGTTACTGCTTTCTTCATACAGTAAATACATCCTGATGCCACTCAACAAAGAATTTTTATACCACACTCTGGTGACCGTCTGCCGGGATTACTGCAGCAGACAGTTGTGTATTACAAGAAGCAGCCACTTCATCTGTTTCCTCAGAAAGCAAACAGGCACTTATAAATTGACCTTGTATTCTGATACAACTGAAGTGTGCAGATTAAAAAGATCCCAAAGTACATGTCGATATTAGCAGTTTTAGGCAGAACAGGCTTGAGTATTTTGCACAAGTATTTAAGCCTGAACTATCTCTTCCCTGCCCCACATTGCACTACATCATAAAAGACATGTAAAGACCTCAGCTGAAATTTCCTTCCTTCACTGTTTCAGTTCAACTACTGCAAGAAAATTGCCAGTGTGAACACAGCCACTGGCGTGTGATGAGACCTCTCTCTATTCCTTCTTGTTCAAGATATTTCTAAAAGCTACTTTAGAGGCTTTGGAAAATGTCACCCAAGGAGATGACAGACTTACCAATTTCTCTGTGCATAAACATAAAGATTATTATAGAGGAAGAAAGAAAGGGTGGTTTGAGGTTTACATACAGCCTTAACTTCATGGCATTTCTAAGGAGGAGCTGCAAAACATCAGTATGCTTTCTGTACAGGCAATGAGTGTCTGGGAGTGTACACTTAAAACAGGGCCATTTGAGAAGTTCCTACTCTAGTCATTCCCATTCCAGTCCAGATACAGCAGGAAAAATACACAAACATTGTTACTACAAGTGGTTAGCCAAATTAGCAATAAATCCCTAGCAGCACCAAATATGGGATCAAGACATAAGCTATTTTTTGTCTTTAGGAAGCTGCAGTGGGTTGTTATGCATGTCTGTATATGTGTGCCTTTACATTATGGTTTTGGAAACTGGAATACTTACTCCTCCCCTCACAGCACATGTGCATGCTGGAACTGCTCCACATTTTCCCCACCCCTAGGGGTTCCTTTGTAATTAACTTAAATAACAACAAACATGCTTGCCAAATTTTTCTTTGGAGCTTGGCTGCTTCTTGGTCTGCTCTCTGCAGGACCTCCTTTGTCCCTGTCACTATTTTCCTGTGCTCTAGAGAAGCATTCACAACCCATTCCGCATTCAGGGCTGGCACCAGAAGGATACACCTGCTCTGCTTGTTGACAGGCCAAATACCTCTGCATTCTTTAGGAACTTCCTGAACTTGACCACAAGAATGAACAAATGAAATAGCTTGGCCCTTCAATATAGGTGCTGCTGTCTTTTTTACAAGGTGCTAGGAGGTGTTTGTACACTAATGCTCCCTGGCTGACAGAATGGGGCTGGGAGGGACAGAGGCAGATGGAGTTTGCTTGAGTAGTTGGTAGGAGCATTTGTGTTTGCAGTTGTCAGGCCTTGTCATCTCCACAGTCGTATTTGCTGTCTGGGATTTGCATAGAGATCAGCTCTGCTGTGTTCAATCACATGGCACCTTTCCCCTCAGTCTTTGTCTACTTCCAAACTCTCCTCCTGTATCTCCCTCTGCTTTAGGCCAGAAGTTGGTCAACTAAAGTAGCAAATAAATCCTTCAGATGCATTTATGTGCACAAGAAGGGATTAGAAACAGAGAACACTTATTATACCAGCTATTGTTCCTCAGAAGTACTTGGAAGTACTCTGTTGGTAACTGCAAAGCGAACAGTAGTAAGAAACAAATGTCATGTGGGATGTCAGCTTCTAGTTTTCATAAGTTCTGTGGACCAGTGTCATTGTTAGACACACACACACACTCACTTTGGTGAGAAGGCATGAACTGTTTATTATAAAATCTGACTCCACTTTTATAGTATTTCTACAAAGGCCAGGGATTAGGAAAGGAGGCTGACACCTCTCCCCATCCAATTGGTCAAGACAACTGTCCATCAGCAGTCCATATCACTAAAACAAAGAATGTAAACCACCTTGACTTAAGGAAAACATTTCTTCTATTTATAACACCCGTGTGTGAGAAACAACCTAAGAACTATGAAACTGTGAGACACACAGAAGGCTGAAAAATCAGGGCGACAGAAGAGTACAGTGAACACACATTGTACCCGATTTATTGGTATCTAGTTTACTTCTGGTAAAATGTGTATGTGTATTACAAATACCAGCTTGAACTTAAAAGTTCTAGTATGACCATAAAAAGAAGTTGTTCCAATCCTGAATGTGTTTTTCCCTCATATTGTGCAAGAAAGGGGGCCAATTACATGTCTGAAGTTCCAACGCTACCAGTCTTTCTCATTTTTATCACTGAGCTCAGGAAGCAAAAACATCAGTATGACTTCTAGAGCATTTTAAGTGACAACAGTGGCTCCAAGGATGTAGGAAAATCCTCCAGAGCTAATGTTATTAAATGTCTTCAGATAACAGTCAATCTTACTTGCTTTGGCTTTGTATGCTTTTGTCATCCTGATTTTTTTAGCCTTCTCTTCTGTTTCACAGTTTTAGTTAGATTGTTCTCACACACAGCTGTTGTAAATTGGCGATGTTTTCATAAATGCAAAGAAAGTTTTCATTCCTGTTCTTAGAGATATGGACAGCTGATGGACAGTTGTCTTGACCAGTGGCATGGGGAAAGGTGTCAGCCTTCTCCCCCAATCCCTGGCCTTTGTAGAAATACTATATAATGTAGTCAGACGTTCTTAAAAAAAAATATTTCATGCCCTCTCACCAAAGTGTGTGTGTGTGTCTGTGTGACAAAGAGTGTCATGCTTTGGTAGTGCTTTTCTAGAAATGCACAAGAACCTAGAGAACATCTCAGATCCCCAAACTTCTTCTAAATAAGGTTGAATGCATTCTCTGTTTCTTTAAGTACACAAAACTCTTTTTAAACGAATAATGTGTAAAATTTCCCTTAGAAGATGAAATGATAAGCTTGCTTTTGGTTGGGGAGGGCAGGGAAAAAACAGCATCTCATTATGGTGACTTGGTCAGAGAGATGTAAGTTAGTTTCAACTATACTAGAATCTGATGTCAGCCTGGTAATTACTAGGCAGAGTCAATAATGCCTCTCCTCAGTATAATTGCAAATCCAGTACAACCATGACCAGAACTAAATTGCTTGAGAGCAATCAATAGAAATCTCCTGATTGCATTCCCTGGTGTACATATCAGATATAAAAAGGAAAACTGTCCATCCAAGAAAAAGGTCAACTTTACAAATGAAAACTGCAGCATAAGTGTGGGAAGAAGTCTGTCCACACGGAAGTCTCCTGGTTAACTCTGGCCAGAGGCAACAGAGAATGAGAAGATGCATATTTTGAAGGTAATGGGCTATATCTACATGAACATTAATTTGATGCAACTAGAGGGGAGCAATAGATTAATGTAGTTGATACTGAGTTACTAATATTTATTCTCTACATGGTTTGTGGCTTTTAGTCAGACTAAATTCAGTCTGTTTTCTCAGACCCAATATCTCATCACAGGTGGCTCAAAGCTGTCCGAAGCATCAATCTTTGCCTCAGGTTTCTGTGTCCCAGCAACAGGCTGGACATCATTAGATTTGCACCTGGATTGGAACTTCTGGCTCAGCTTTCTCTGAGAGGAATATGGTTCAAGTATACCAAAAACCACTTTGAGCAAAGCATGGTAAGTGGGAAAGATGAAGGGATTAATTTTAAAACCTCACCGTTCCTTGAACTAAAATAGTATTGCACATGCAGCAAAAGATTTTCTCCAGAAACCTTAATTATTTTCATAGATGCTAGGGCCTCGTCCTTCTGCTTTTTCCTTTCTCAATCACATTTTCTTGTACATAAATCCGCAAATAAACACATTGTCTTTAGTGCCATGCGACTCTTACCACTTTTCCCTATGGAAAGTAATCAAAGAGTTATCTAATGATTTAGTAAATGCAAGATTAAATTTTACTTCTTATTATGATCACAGTCACAGAGGAAATGTGTGAGTTTGGTGCTCATATTACTGCTGTACTCTTTTTAAAAAGAAAGCAACTTTTTCTATATACTTTTCAGGATTTGAATAAAAGCTTTGAAAAGTACTGAAACCAAGTCCCTTGAAACTTCCAGAAAACTTCTGGGCACCAGAGCAGAGAGAGACAAACTACCTCCTTAGAGCTCTCAAAAACACTACGGAAAACAAGCTACTAATAGCCTCTGAATTATTTTTGAATACTTGCCCCTGGTGGCTGATGGATCCTGAGGAGTGAATTGTTAATTTTTTTATTATATATATTGTCATTATTTTACCCAAATATTTATGGTTTTGATTGAGTGAAGTGTCAACTGTTATGCATTCTGTCTGCTACTACATCTCCTTTTGAAGACTTTTGCTGAAACGGATTAGTTTTCTAAATTGACTGGAGTTTTCTGACAAATCTGCTTTAGCATAAAATTGTTAGTTTTCTCACTACATCAAATTATGCTGCCCACATTGTACACAACACAAAATAAAAAAACCTGCACAAAGCTGTGGTGTGGGAAACATCAAGAGTATTTTTGCTTAGGCTCTGTTGACAGAAAATGTTTTCTTTCCATTGCAAGTCTATGTTTCATTTGACTAGCCTTTTGTTACAAGTTTATGAGCCAAGTATTTTCAACAGGTGCTAGATTTAATTTGTGGGGATTTTAGATACCTCTGTTACCCCACAGTACAAAATAGGTATTTGCCCCATAAGAAAGTTTTTCTGTAGAAGCCAATATAAAATTCTACTCATCTCTCAACAGAAAAAAAAAAAAAAAGCGACAAGTATTACATTTGCATTATGGTATGCATTTAAGTACTGCAGTCAGAATGGCATAAAAAGGCTGCTAAATAGCTGATAATTTCACCATGTTGGAACCATGAGCAGAACTACAATGCTATGAACATTTTTAATTATCATGCTTAACCTTGCTAAGAAGCTAAAATGAACACTATCAATACAGTGTGGCAGGAGTAGCTCAATAGCAGCCCACTATTCTCTTGTTTTCTCTCCCTCCTCTTCTTCCTCACTACCAGAAGGGAAATGTATGGACTCTTGCCCACACCACTTCTAAATTGCTCAAGTAATTGTTTCCTGCAGATTAATTTGTCATTCTGAATCTCAAGAAGAAGGAAATGGGAGCACGTTCCTCCCCCAGGCCACTTACAAATCTGGAGTTCTAACATAATCTAAAGAAAGACCAAGGAGCCGACACGCACACACACACACAAGGAAAGAAAGGGAGAGAGGCAATGGCAAAGGTGACTCCAGAGTGTTTCCTTAGCAAAGGTTTTTCTTTGTGTACCAAAAAGCCTTGTTTCAACCAATGCTTATATCTTCCTTGCTCTGTTCTCCCATGTAAACAGGTTTACGTAAAAAAACTGTGGGCTGAGCGTGTGCACACAGTGTGCGTACACACATGGGGCTGCATTTAAAGGAGGCCACCGTGTGACTGCCTTCTTTGTTTGCCCATGGTGGCTCTGGTGACAATAATTTCCTTACAGAAAGAGAGATTAAAACAAACAGCTTCCACCAACACTGATGCTGTTCTTCATGCTGTCTAAGCAGGGCAGCTGGAGCTGTGAGCTTTTAAGGTTATTTAGAAATTAAAAGCAGTGGATAAGCAGATTGGGAGGGAGAGTTAAAAAATGTAACAATGATCTGAACACTGATGCCTTGCTACTATTGTAAGTCCCTTCAGTGCCTATATACAACTTTGTTCTCTAAATATCATTTAAAATCTGCCATTCCATGAGGACATTCCCCATCTTCACTTTCTTCTACCTTTTGGGATTATTCAGAATAATTTAAACAACTTTATCAATATCTGTATAAGCTGCTTTTGTTCTACTTTAGTAGTGAAGATTTCTGCTCACCTTGGACTGAGCAGTCCACAATAAAAGAGATATAAAAATGGAACAAGGAAGACTAAAAGGACCCAGAAGAAAAAAGTGTTACAAAAGAGAGGCTAATAATTCAGCTTTTTGCAAGCTTCCCAGAAAGCTTTCCAGAGGCGGCTTCCAAAAAGGTGGCATTGTTCTCTTCCACTTCACAGAACGGAGAGAAGTCTCCAGTGAAAATGAAAGAGAAGTCTGTGTATGTGATTACAATGAGATTTTAATACTGCAGTGAAGTCATAAACATTAAAGTAAAAAATCTCTTGAGAATTTCTTTCTTTAACAATTTTCTCAGGCACCTGCTACCACCTTTCATCACAATATTTCAGGGGTTTTTTTGCACCAAGGGTATTTTTGCCTCTGCCTGTAAACGGGAAGTTAGAATCCCTGATGGTAAGTGTGACTTCAGGTACCCTGCCTCAAGGCTACCCCTTCTGTTCTGTCGAAGGACAGCCTTTTAGGGCTTTTAGGGCTTGCCTTCAGCACACTGGAAAATTCATGCCATGGGAGAAGGCAAAAGGCATGAAATCAAGTTGTGCTGTACCATTTCACCCGTGGATTCTTATGCTTTGATCTAGAGTGTCTATAACTAAATGGCAAGGGCATAGTCTCCTGAAAATTGCCAAAAAGTCAGTTGAGGAGACAGGGATGTTCCGGGAAAAAAAATATCTGTATTATTGTCTCAGGGACTTCAGACAAAATTTTCTTTCCTTATTATTTGGCAAGGATTGGTGTTGATTTTTGATTGCTTAGTAATTTTATTTCCATTAGAAACTTCAGGGAGTATTGTAAAATAAATATTTAATATTACTGTGGACTCTGGAGTGTCCTTGTTTCAGAGAGGTATTAAATTCCCAGCCAATCTATTTCAGTGCAGGGAGGAGACAGGCTTATCTGTTCTCTGCCCAAGGTGTATTAAAGGCGCCAAAAATCTCCTTCCTCAGAAAAGAAGGTCAAGGCTTACCCTGTAACAATCCATAAGGCAAGAGAAGAAAGCATGAAACAAATGGACATCAAATTAGGAGGGGTTTCTAGCTGCTGTAGAGCAAAGGAGAGAGCCTTCCCAGGAATGATTACCAAGAATTGCCTTGATCAGTTTGCCATGGTACCACAATAGTACAGCAAACATCTGAAATGCCATCTTTTCTATCTATAATGGGGATCTCACTGGTCAAAAAGAAAATTTAGCTGTGTTAAGAGGATGCTAAGATTGCCTCTGACCACATCCTGCTTCCTGAAAACAGCTGGATGTTTGAAAAAGGGGATCAGGAACCTGGAATAAAGGGACATGTACTAGAATCAGGAGATTGTATTTGGATGAAGTTTGGCCATCTGCTTAAGGTGGAGAAAGAAAACTCATTTGGGAATGAGGGAACCTACAACATTTTTATTTTATCTTTACTGTTTTCCAGTTAGAAATATTTAAGACTTCCAAGATGTAGCTGGTATTCACTCTAGAAACTGGACTAGAAGCCTTCTACAGGTCTCTAATTGCAATTGTTGATTTGCCAAGGAATTAAAAGTTTATCTTTGAATTAACTTGTTTATCTTGTCAAGGAAAGAGAAAGACTTACTGCTTACAGACTACTGTCTTATATTGTCTTATAACTACACTATAAGTTTATGTCTAACTCTTAGCTATTCTCTTAATCTCTAGGTATCTCAACCATTTGAGTCCAGTTTGGTGAGTTAGAAGGCTCTTTCATATTCAGATAAAATGTATGTGTTGGCCAAGCATTGACCAAAGTATATGAGTAATCTAAGAAATTCAAAGCAGGTGTAGTTCAAACATGAGATTTATGTGTTGAGGTTAAGTCTAATATGGTAGCCTTGTGAAAAGGTTCCTGTTTTCCTCTTCAATTGTTTGCACTTTGCATGTGCAGATGATGTTCCAGTGCTGACCTTCACAGAGGGAGTGCTGGGGTGCACTCCAGGCTGGAGTGGAACTGGTCACTGGCACGACTGACCCCGGATCTTTAGGCTGGATCTGAGACCTCCCTCCCTCTTGGCACAAGTGGACTCTGCCCGCGGGTTGAAGTCTTAACTGCATTGTATTGCAGTGAAATTCAAAAGGGAGGGAAAGAAGTAGTAAATACAGCTGGTCAGTGCCAAGCCATTTTCCAACTTTATCCACAATCTCTTCTCAATATACTCGGATCTTTCCAGGGCAACTTTTCAGATTATCCTGTGAGATTTTAGAGGGAGGACTCTGATACAGAAATCTTGCACTTCGAGCAAAATGGCAGCTGTGTGAGGTCCTTGAAATATTTGGACCTATTCTTTGTGACATCTGTACTCCATGGGCCAGAAGAATTTAGTAGGAGCCAATATTAATGCTAAAGGGGGCGAAAATTGTTATGTGGAGTCACATTTTGATTATCCAAAAGCTTTTCCTCATGACTTATTGTCTGTTTTAGAGAACTTATTTTAATAAAAGAATTTAGAATTCTGCTGGTGTTATTCACTGCCTTGAAATTCAAAACTACTCTACTGAGCTCTCTTGCGCTTTCAGAAATTGTTGCTGAGATGGCTTTGCACCTCAGCAAAAGACTGTTTTTGCTTCAGACACTTCACCAGACAATTTGTCTTTTCTCTTTATGCTTTCCCTTAATTTTTTCCTGCTTGGAGTCTCCTTGCAATCTGACTTCAAGAACCCTTCATGGGCTTGTTGTTGAAAGCATTCAACTCCCTCTGCTCAACATGTTCACTCCACTTTACCTGCCCTACAGTCTTGTTTATTGTTGTTTAACGTTATGTTATATGGTACTTAGATTTTTCTGTTGTACTGGATCTTTGAAAGCTGGCAGGATGAATTGCTTGGTTTCCAGTCTTTAATGTTTATCTCCCCTTGGATCTCACCATCTGTTCCTTTTTGGCAGTGCAGGTAAATGAATTTTTTTCAACTTCCTTTCATTTGCCCTGTTTCCTGCAGATACTTAGCTTAGCTGTTTCCTTTCTCTCTCCAGATATCATACAGAAGGTTTTGGTGGCATTTATTGAAGGTGATGAATTTGACTGAAATTTCCACACTGCATTGTGTTTTACAGGATTTATTTAGAGAGGAGGAGGTAAGGATTTTTGTTTTATTAGGGTTTATATTCACTATCACATCCTCATGGAGTATAGTACAATGACACACACAAAGTTAGGATACATTTTTTACCTTTCATTCAAGTTTATTCCTCCTAACTTCTTCCACCTGCCTTTACCTTTGAGCACATTAGCAAGCCACATTACCATTATTTTGGGAATCAGTGTCTGTTTTGTAAGATTTCAGTTCTGCTATAGTCCAATCCCAGCGGCAGCTACCTGAGGCAACCTCAGGTCGGCACCCATGCAATGGAGTCTCAACCTCCAAGGAAGGTGCACTTTGCTGTTTTCAATTTTTCTTACTTATGGCCAATCTCAGAGTCTTGTGGATTGCAAAGGGAGGGAGATTTTTTAAGGGAGAGTCTCAAAACTTGAAGATCTGTAACACACTTCTACATACTGTTGAAACAACAGAAAACAAGGACAAAGCACAGGATGTAGAAGGGAGAAAGCTTTTTTTTTCCCTATCAATTTCATTACCCATCACAGGAAAACCAACTTTGGAAAGCTACTCTCAGTTTTGTATTTGCCAACATTTGGAGGTATAAAATGCTGTCTTTCAGAGCTGGTGATATTATCCTTCTATGGCCTTTTACAATGCTCCCTCAGAGCATCTCTACTTTCATTATTTTTTAAAGTTGATGTTGAAATCAAATGGGATCAGCTTGTGGTGTATGCCTTAATGAGTTACTGAAGGGCAGTTAAGGCTCTGCGGTGAAAGTATTAATCTGAATGAAAGCTGGCCTGCTGTTCTCTTTTGTCACTCATAACTGCCCTCAGATTCTCTTCTTGGTCAGACCTATGAAATAATTTGCCAGTTGTTGCAGTCTTCAACTGTGCCCATTAACTAAGAGTCATTTCCATACAACAGCTGTTCCTCTGTAGCTTCTGTGTAAGAAGTAGGTTCTCAGTCCCCTTCCAAAATCAGAATCCACAGATATTTGGCATTCTTTTTGTGAGTGTTTGTAAAGAGCCCAAGGCCTAAACTGGCATCAAGGCTGAGTGCCATTCTGGGAATCAAAGTCCTGGGGTACTCTCCAGGATTTTCAATTGTTCTGTCTAGTTCATTAGGTCAGAGATATGCTGAATGGACACAGTAGATTTGGTGTAATTGTTGGTGGTAACGTTTTATTTGTTGTATGGTTAAACAAAGGTGTTTGATTTCAGTTCTGTCAGACAATATTGTCTGGACTATAGACACAGGTAGTAATTAAATTGTGAATAGTTACTTAGACATTAACATTCATTTACTATGAATCCTTAGACATTAGGATTCATAATGGTTTTGTTTCTCAGGTACTGATCATTTCCTGATAATTACGGTCTTCAACCATTTTGCAAACAGCCGCAGGTTATTCTAAAACAAGACAACTGATCTTTAGATGGATCATATCTGGTCTTTAGACTGGTTAATGCTTTCAGGCTTTTTTTTCCATTTGGCTGATATGTAGATTTTAGACTATTCTCGGAAAATATTTATCAAAGCACTTCATGCTGCATTATTTGTAAAAGCATTTCTCAACTTCAGTGTCTCCTGTTTGATTGAAAAAAACCCTGCCTGCTTTTATTTCCTCAAGCTTAGACTAATGCCTGTGCTTGTTGATTTACCCAGTAATTTTACTGCACTTTAATGTCTGTGTGAAATTCTGCTGTAAGAATGAAAAAAAGTAGAGAACAACACTAATTCGGTTCTGTTTTAATTTACTTTTAAGACTTGTTACTTAAGTCAGAAAACATAGATTTCAAGGCTTTTCTCATGTTCTGTCTTCTGTCATCAAGTTCTGGAATACATTTTAGACTTGGATCTTAGTATTGCATGAGATGTGTTTCTCCTATTAATGTACTTCAGCAGATGAGGTAAAAAATGACCACCTGAATCACTACATGCTCTCATGTTTAGTTTTCTACAGGTTCCCCTTTCCCTCCTGTGTGAGTTATGTGCTCACACCTCACAGTGCTGGCAGAGTGAAGGGAGAGCTGTGTGCACTAGGCACCCTTTCACTGTTTAAAAACAGTTTACAACTCAGTTCTCTCACGAGTTACACTAAACCAAAGCCAGAATCATCACACAGTATCTCTGAATTTACTATATCATTTGGAAACACTGGTCCTACCCAAATCAGGTGACCTTGGTGAAAGGCCATAGCCAGACATACCCTTGTGGGTTGCAAGTGGTTGGATTAGGAGATGAGTGAATGCGTTTGAGCATCCTCAGATGGTTCAGATTTTCTGGATTTGCTGCATTTGTAACTGCTGAGAATAAACTCTTCTAAGCTGCATACATTTTAGTCTTTTTGTTGTATTGCAACATTTTTCCCACAGAAACTGGTGAAGGTGTCACTGTTCATACACTTGTGCTAAATAGCTGAGGGAGCAGAAGTGATACAGAGGGGCTGAGCAGATGAGGACAGTGACCTGTTGATCAACTTAAGCTGTAGCCACAACACATCTGACTCTGTCTTGAACGATCTAAATTAATTTTTTAAAAAAATACTAATGTCTACACGAGGATGGCTAGGAGCCAGGAATGAAATCCTGGCCACACTGAGCATGCAACTGGAAAGAATTTCCCAGGTCAATAAATCACATCCCATGTTTTTCCAGGAAAACATTCTTGAACTGATAATGGTCCACATTAAAGTTTATTTGGTCCATGCTTGAAAGCCAAGCATCCCATAAGACTTCATTGGGCTGTGATTTCATTTCAAGTGATAGTTCAACAGAGCCATAAATATACACAGAAAGTTTCTGATTAACTCTTCCAACCAATTCCTTCCCCACCACACACCCTGATGACATTCCAGCTGGCATCCCACTCTTACAGGCACATTGCTCAGAGTGCTGCTCCATTTTGTAGGGAAGCAGCAGAATATCTCCACAAGTTTCCATCAGAGGGTTTTCTGGACACTTGAAATTTTGGCCCACTACAGCCCCTCAAGCTTTGAGGCTGAAGTGTCTGTTTTTCAGCATTAATGTGATGTCAGGAAAAGATGTCTTGCTCCTTCTTTTACGTAGACTCTACCTTTACCCTGGCTGTTTTCTGATGATTGTTTTTTTTTCCACAAAGCTAAAGGGCATGGCTGAGGGCCACAGAGGTTAGGAACCAACCAAGACTACATTTTTGCAAATTTTTCAGTAGGCTCTTTGCTGGTAAAAGGTACTTCTTTCTCCTTTCTCTGTAATCTTCTGATTTCTTTCTCAGACAGCTCATACTTACCTCACAGTTGTTCTAATTTCCCTGCCAATCTTGGAGAAACTTGTCAGCTGGGTTCTGACATCTGCTTTCCTAAAATTCAACTTCTGTGTATTCCAGCTTTCCTTTCAAAATATGATTTTTTTTTAAATTTGTTTTCTCATTTTGTCTTTTCTATACACTTCTGAAAAGCAGCAGAAAGAAAGACAAGCAAACTAGACCATTTGCCTGTCTGGCAAAGGAAATGGCATGATTTTAAAATGGTTGAGCTAAAGAAATAGTAAAACCTTCAAAAAATTCTAACACTTGTTCGGATGTTTTTGTTTATTTTTGGAGCTGTGGAATATCCATGGTTTTCAGAGTTTTAACCTTTATTTTGAAGAATGTCATAATTTTGCCAGCAAACTCAGCTGTCAATATTTTCATTTCACACCTCTTTATAGAAATTCATTGCTGACCTATAAATTACACATACCAAGCATATGTGGTCTCAAGCAGGAAAATATTTAATAAATAAATAAATACATAAATATAAATGTGCTTGTTTAAAAGTCATAAAGCCACCAAAAAAAAAAAAAAAGGGGATTTCAAACGCATTTTACAATGCTGCAACTCAAAAGCAAGCCAGTCAGATTTTTCTTCTTTTAAACTCCAAATGATTAACTTCTCAGTCTTTAATGTGGACTGATGCAGAGCCTCTGGCCATCATGACAAATAACCACTTTACTGCATTTAGGAAATTAGCTACTGCGTGCTTGTGGTAATTTTGTCTCCATTAAAATAGCACCCAAATTTTAAGCTGGCAGACTTATTACAGAAGTCAGTTCTGCTTTTAGATACACACCATCTTTGTGCATTCATGTAGATTCACCAAAGTGTATTTGAAAGGTTCTTTGTCTACCAGTTTTAACATCAAGAGTTCTTCTGCTGAAGGACTGGGGAAGGGAGGAGGGAAAGGGTCTAACTTTTGGAATGCTACATGTTTTAGAGGAAAAAATTCACTTTTAAAATTTTCTCTAATGCTTGTCTTCACATGATTCACATCCATGTTAGACTAAAATAGGTCTGAAAGTGTTGTTATGGCACCATAATTTCCAACCTGGAATATGCAGGGTAAAAATGTTACCGTCTAAAAGTGATTGTAACATTCATAGGAACTTAAATCTTCATTTCACCACCTAGCCTCCTTTCATAAAATATTGGGACCACCCAGCTATCTTGTACTTCTGAAAATTTGGCATAAAATAACGGGGTTTGTTTTTAATGAAGCACACAACCTTATTTAGCTTTCTCCCAAAAGAGTGCTGAGTTTAGTGAAGTGCTGTACAGCAAAATCTGTACAAGAGGGAAGAGAGGAAGTGGAGTACATGGCAGACTGGGAATATTTTATGCCATGATGATACTGCGGGTGATAAATTCCTCCATTCATTTTTTGCTCACTAAATAACAACATGGAGAAAACAGCATTGACCTCTGAGCAAATTCTTGGAAAGATCAGAGTTTTCTTCCAAAGAAAATTGAAGGAGGCTCTCACATATTTTTGTGAGAAATTTTTCCCACCATAAATCCAATCTATTTTTGTGTTGGTTTGGGCAAGGCTTCTCCAGAACATCTCTCACAATGACACACTGTTCAGTCAGTTTTAGCAGGTCAGTCTCTTGGTGGCCTTTTGTTATCCTGCTCACACAGGCAGCCCTGAGCAAGGTTAAACAGTAGTGGTGTAGATCTCTGCCTTGTCCATGTTGTTTCTATTCAGGGAAGCATGACTTGAGTAGCTCAAAGTTTGATTTAAACCTTTATTTTAAGGGGAGGATGTGTGTGTGAGAAGTAATGTTGGCCAGGCCTTCAAGATCGCTGAATGCCTTAATGTTTCAGTTTGCAATGAAATCCTAACCCAGCTCTGCCTTGAGTGGTTTTCTATTTCAGTGAAGAGAGTTCACGTAGTTCAAGTCCTAAGGTTACATTAATAAGGCAATATGTTGAAAATACAAAGGCACAGTGTCTCTAAATAAGCTACACTGATTCTGTGCTTGGAATACATGACTTTTGGGTGCTGTGAAAATCCTTTGAGGGTCTTCCATACCTAAATACTTCATTTCTCTCTTTTAACGATTAACTGATTGATCCATTTAACATTGTATAAATTCTCTTGCAGATGTAAATTAGCATAATTTCTTGCTAGAGCTTTACAGGACACACTAATTAATCTCAAGAAAATAATAAGCATAGATGTCATGGAAACCAGTCTGGGAAAATATTCTTTATCCCAAAACCTATATTGTAGGACTTAGAAAATACTTGATAACTCACATAAATGTTAGGTTTTCCATCAATCCCTTACCTCTGTAAAGTGCAAAAATAGCCCATTTCTTTTAAATTTATAGGTTTCTTTTTTAAATTTTTTTCACAATATGAAATGAAAACAAATGTCAGCCTTTCTATTGGAGATGTTCATATCTGCATAACAAAATTCCAAATGCAGTGAAAGACACTTGATTTCAGATTTATTTTCAGTTTTTGTTGAATTTGCAAATATCAGTGACCAGTGTACAAAAATGAGCAGATGTGAGGCATATCTTCACAGTCATTACACAGTGAAGTGCTTAGGGGTCCGGGAACTGGTGATCGTGCCTTGGAACTTGGTAGCTGTTTCTTGACATTTCATGGGTGCTAAACAGAAAGAAATCTGGCCAAAGGTGTGAACCTTTTCATATGTCTACCAAGAACTCAGTCTGATTTCCCTGGTTTGGAAAAGAATCTTCCAGAATTACAAAGAAATGGTAAAGGTGTCCTTTCAGACTCCATATTTCAGAAGACCAAAAAATATTTAACAACGTACAGCCAGCATTTCACTTTTATAGACATCACGTGTATTTCACGGGTTTTAATGTCTTTGTTTATTATTTCTTTTATTTCTCTTGGCAGAAAGGATGCACAGACAACGTATAGAAATTATAAACCTGAGCTGATCTTAGCAGAAGGCCATTCTCATCTTACTATGGAAATTACAGTTATTGCATCTCAATATATTTTCTATCCACATTTCAACAGAACTATTTTAATTTCATATAAAATAGAACATGCAAATTCAGCTTTGTCATGGTTCAATTTATTATAAAATTCTTGCTTATGCCATTGTTCTACTGAAGCATAAAACAGTATTTGGGCCAGGCAGAACTACCTGAAGATTTTTGACTAAAGGTAGCTAAAAACCTGGCCTATAAGCTGAAATCATATTCATGGAGTCGGTTGCTGTATGGAATGGAAGAAACTGTCCCTGGGCTCTCAAAGTAGGTTTGAGTGAAATTAACAACTCTGTTACTTAGCTACACACACCACTTAATAGCCCTGTCGTACATGGGGTTGGGCCCATACCCAAGTGTCATATTTATTGGAAACCAAGAAGAGGAAGAATCTTTATTGCTGCTAGAGAGGAGGCTGCCTTTAGAAATCCGGCAGTTGAATGCCCTGGGAAAAGCAAGAGTTTTGCAATGTGCTCAGATGATTACAAATAAAAGACAGAGGCAGTTGCTATACTCTTCTGAATAGTTATTGATTGGCTGAATCACTTAGAGGATAAGGACCATGTCCTGCAGGCCACAGAACTGAAGGCAATCATATATAAAGAAAACAAAAGAAAATCCTGTTCTTTCCAGAGCTTGGGTAGGGGACATGTATCTGGATGCTTCTGAAACGGGGCTTTATTAAAAGAGTGGAAAGCACAATATTGTGAAAGCCAGAGACTTAGCCATCAAGGACATGTGTATATGTCACTTAGATGACCTCTTAAACAATTTATTTGGAATTTGGTAGATGATGCTTGAGTGAATTGAATTGGGTGATGGTTTTTCATAATAAATATTTGATTAATTACTTACTAATTAGAAGACTAAATAAAAGATATAGAAAATATCCTTTTTTTTGTTTAAAATTAAACCAGTTCTCAACTTTTCTCTTTGGAAAGGAGTGAAAGGGGCAGGGACATTGAATTTTTGCATCTTATTTCTAATGTTTTTCTTACATGGAAATTTTTTTTTGAACAGTATCATCTCCCCATGTAGCCTGCTGTCATTTATATATTTAAACAAAACAAATCCCTGAAACTTTGTGTGATATGAGCATATCTCATAATTTGCTAATTTATTGTTGTTTTTATATCCAATTTCCTTCTCTTCTTTTACTGTTCAGAACTCCCATCATGCCTGTTTGGGTATTCAGCTCCTTTGTCTCTCCATAAATCAGATGAGCATAAGGCAAATATTTTTGTAACACTCTATAGACTGAAAACTGACCGGTTCCTTAAAAATTGAGCACTATCAGGAACTCATGAAGTGCGAAGAAAATAAACATCGAAAGGAGCAATGGGAACAGTAAGCTAATGAAAGGGAATAACATTTTTACTCTTCCTAGTAGGAATGACAGAAAGGTGGAATAGGGCAACAGTGTACATTAAACAAAAAAACTATCTTCCAAAATTCTTCCTGCTAAAGTCCTATCCATTCTCACACCTCCTCTCCCACAGAAAAAGAGGTCCAATGGAGAGAAAATAATATAAAAAAAATATTTTAACAATGTCCCCCCAAACAAATAAACAAACCAGGAAACGAAGTGTGCTGGTTTGGGCTGAGGAAGAGTTAATTTTCTTCACAGTGGGTAGTACAGGACTATATATTGGATTTCTGCTGAACACAGGGTTGATAATTATAGAGATGTTTTGTTATTGCTGAGCTGGGCTTACACAGAGCCAAGGCCTTTTCTGCTGTTTGTACTTCCACACTGGTGAGGAAGTTGGTGGTGCATGAGAGGCTGGGAGGAGACACAGGTGACCCCAGCTGACCAAAGATTTCCAGACCATGTGACATCGTGCTCAGTACATAAAGCTGAGGGGAAGAAAGAGAAAGGGGAAAGTGTTTGGAGTGACGGCATTTGTCTTCCCAAGTAGGCGTTACACGTGATGGGACCCTGCCCTCCTGGAGATGGCTGAACACCTGCCTGCCCAGGGGAACAGTGAATTCATTCCTTGTTTTGCTTTGCTTGTGTACATGGGTATTGTTTTCTCTTTTAAACTGTCTATATCTCAACCTAGGAGTTTTCCCGTTTTTACCCTTCCCATTCTTTCTCTGATCCCACTGGTGAAGGATGAGTGAGTGGCTGCCCAGGGCTTGGCTGCTGGCTGGGATTAAGCCACTACACCAAATAAAACCCAAACCAACCAACCAACGAAACAAAATTTTATTTCTTTGAATAATCTTTTTTTTATGTTGTGCAGTGTGTTATAAAATAGAAAACCAATTGTGTCCAGGTAAGGAGAGAAGAAAACTATTTTTCCCCTACAGATTATTTTCTTAATGTTGTGGGTTTGCTACTCTTTGCAGAATATTTTACCTAACATTCATCATAAGGAGCTGATTCAAAACAGATTTCCTATGGATAATATGCAATTATAAAAAAAAAGCTAAGTATTAAAAAGGAGAAACAATCAGTTTTGAGGACTCCTATTTATCTGCAGGATTTAAATACAATTGAAGATGTCATCACTTTTTATATGCAAGTAGCAGAAGACAAAAGAAACAAAGATAAACTGATGCACAAGTGAGAAAAGTCTTTAGGACATTAAGCCAATTCAAAACAACATGGAAGTAATCAAAACTCGGTCAACAAGCCAAATAAATCTTTGTAAAAGAAAACTACGTATTAAATCTGAGGCAGTTTAAGGAAGGGATGATGGTAGATATAATGTGTTTACATATGAGTCTGTGAGATTATAAAGCAAGATATGAAATAAGTGTTGGCTAAATCTCAAAAAGTTTGGAGGTGTTTTTTAGGTAGAATAAGCATCAAAATTTTGGCTGCTTTTCCAAATCTTCTCCTGGTTTCAAGAAGCTGACAAACAAAA
>WBMY01008192.1:144431-157086 GCA_013397315.1 Donacobius atricapilla | reverse complement strand
AAAAAAAAAAGGAAAAGCCCAAACCTACACAAAGGAAGAACATGCACAGAAATCCTTGCACTTTCTTATTTCAAGTATCTCCTTCCACCTTTCTGGTATACCTGCTAATGCTTCCCAGAGGTACATAAAGAGTGTTAGTGACCCTAACATTTCTTTAAACACCTTGATTCCGGTAGCATCTAAGAATCATAATGTAAACATTATGAATGTTTACATGGATGTGTCCTTCTTCCCAAATAACTAGGTCATTTTTTAAACTTCTTGTTAGGGAAACATGTGTGTTAACACCAAATATATTCATAAGTAGACAAAGTGGATAATTGATGTTGAGGAAAGTGGATGGTTGAGGAAAAGTAAAACATTCAGATTTTTCTTTTTTAATGGGAATGAAGGAACAGGATTCTTCCTATTCCAAATAACAGCAGATGCTTAAATTGTTGTCAGAAGATGAAAATGTAACAAAATATTACAAATAGAGTTGCACAGGTGAAAAGGAAACCAGATGGTGATGCAGTTTGTCACACACACACAAACACATACTCACACTTTGATCAGAAGGCATGAACTAAAACTAAGTTTATTTAAAAGTCTGACTCCATTACATAGTATTTCTACAAAGGCCAGGGACTGGGGGAGAAGGTTGACACCTCTCCCCATCCCATTGGTCAGGACAACTGTCCATCAGCTGTCCATATCTCTAAGAACAGGAATGAAAACTTTCCTTGAAACTACAGTAACCTTGGCCAATGTTTACAGACCAGAATGTGAGAAAGAACCCAAAACATGAAACTGTGGAACAGAAGAGAAGGCTGAAAAAATCAAGGCAGCTAGACGGATTACATGTTCTGCATCTGACCGAATTATTGGTAACACATGGGTGTTACAGCTAAGGCTCCAGCACAGCAGCCCTCCTGTTAAATGTACAATTAGACTCTTAGAGGCTGAAGCTAGACAGCACTGTGATCAGAAGTCCTGGCTTCCCAATTATCCTTACAACATCTTTTTGGTGCATGCGCAGAATGCTCTCAGCTTTCCTTTGCCTGCATTTCCAGGCCTTACCCTATTACAGAACATGGCTTACGTGGATTCAGACACAGGAACGTCCTTTGTTGCTTACAGTGACTCAGCTGAGTTTGGGACAACAGCAGGAGCTAAAAGGAGCCAGGAGAATCTGAGGATGTCAAGATTGTGCCTCTAGATTGTGCCCCTAGGTTGTGCCCCTATATTTTTTGTAGTGAATGGGCTTGAAGATGCTAAAACATTTTATCTGCTCCTTTGTCCCCGTTTGGGGGACAATTATCCCCCTATTCCCCAATTATTAATTTCTTTAACAATTATCTTTTTTCCCTTTCTGGGATAGAGGCCTAGGCTGCTAAATCTCCAGATTAGTTGTATGTCTGCACTTCACACTACTTCTGCATTTTACTGTGTGGAATGTGGACTCTCTCCCTATATAAGCAGACTTATAGATGCTCCAGATAACTTTGATCCTTCCCATTATGTCTTTATATTTGACATACTTGCCAAAGGTGGTAGCTGCCTTCTTTTACTACTACCCAAGAATAACTTATAGGATACTTTATGATAAAGGTGTTTATATACAGGAGAAAATTTGTGTACTTTGAGGGTGTGTTAGCCATCTAATTTCTTTTTACACATCAATGTTGTATTTGCTTAATGTTAAGATTGCTAGAAACATAGCTCCCAGTCCAGCACTGTCTATATTTCACTCTTCTGTTCCAGTTGGAACTAGCTGATGTTTAAGGCCCCTTCTAGCCCAAACTATTCTATGATTCCTTGATCAGTTGCTCTGAATTATCCTATGAAACAATCCCTCCCTCCTACTGCTGGCTCTGTAACAAGTTTAGGGAGATTAACATCCTACACTCAGTGCCTAAAATCAGTTGTGTAAATGTCACTTAGCACTATTTCTGCTGTAAAGGATGTAAAGAAACTGCTAACACAGGGTATTATTCACAAGCTCCCAAAGTACTTTGCCTTGGCAGTGAGAATGACAGCTTCCACCCAGAAGAGGAAGCCTACTGGATGCATCTGCTGTAATATCTAGGGAAACACCTTAAAACTGGAAAGAGATGAGCCCTGGTAAGAAGGAAAATGCAAACAGCAGACAGAAGACCATTGACAATTTCTATGAGCAGGAAAATGACGTAAGCTTCAAAGTGAGACCATGTTTAGAGCTGGCACATATTTCCACAGCTATTGCCAGATATCAGTTCTAGGAATCTGTAAACAGTAAAGACCAAATCTTAGTTTTGGCTTTGCTAGACAACTCTTACCATGACATCTTTAAAGGATTAGGGAGGAACTTCAAAATTTTAAAGAGGTTATGAGACGTACGCATAGTCTCAAAGTATTGAGCAGCAAAAGCCACAAATTTAAGCACGTGAATTAAAGAACTCATGATTTCAAAGTAAAAGAGGATATGCAGTCAGCTGTAGCCATTTAAGAGTTATTTTTGGTGAGAGCTGTACTTTGATTGCACTCCTGGATTTACTGTGTTGCAAAACATGTGTTCCATATTTTGCACGTCTGTTTTCTCAGATGTTTAAAATCTATTTGGCAGCCTGACACATTGCAGAAAAAAATTTATCCTGTATAGGTAGAAAATATGACTCCATTCTTTAAGATATGACATTAGGAAAAGGTTTTAGTTATTTATACTTTCCATCACTGAATATTATCTTGGTACTTACTGAAAATTTTCAGTGTGAATTATTGTAATTACAATTTTTTTCTACTTCTAATAACACAGTTTCAGTCAAAATCTGTAACGTCTATCAAGAGGGGATCGTGTCTACCTACTCTCTGCCATGAATGCAGTACAATTGGCAGGTTATCTGTTAGACTCTTAAAAAAAGCACAAAAAATTAAAGTTGTCAGAAGTTGTAAATAGGTGAGGTATAGAGTAAACCTAAGTAAGCTGGATTCTGAGAGGACTTTAACAGATGTGAAACAGCTATGTTCCTTGAAGAGGCAGAGGATGCATCCAAATGTTCTTTATGTAGGCCTTACCTAGCTGATTATAAGAGGGCTCATTTAACTCAGGTATATTTTAGGTGAGAAGCCTTGTGAATTTTAATGTCTATGTCTGTAGCACAGATGCATAGTTGTGGTACCTCTCCAGGTTTCAGAATTTTTTCCCATTTGTATAATACTCAAGCACCAATTCTGTGAATCACTGGGGGCTGACTGGAGGCTTAAGGGAATTTCATTTCTCATTGTCACTCTCTTGAAAGCCAGACCTGACCTTAAGAGTATTCCAGTCATAGAAAAAAGCAACCACCACAACAAAAGGCTGAACAATCTTTTGTGGCTGACTTTGACTATTTTCTGAAATAAAGAGGATTTGGGTACAAAACTACAACAAAATGTATGTTACTAATTTATAAACTACAGAACAAAAGTGCCACATCCTTTTCTTTATAGTCTTTCTACTCTCATTTCTTTTTGTCATTTTTGCAGGTAAATATTCATAAAATATTTATCAACAGTCTCATTATTTTTAACTAGAATATATTATGGAGACAGCTGAGAAGCAATGAGTTTTCTGTCAGACTGTAGCTTGTCTTCAAATCCAGTGTATACTGCCTTCATTACTAAGAGATGATTTTGCTTTTCAGGATCACTGTGAATAATACCTAATAATAACGACCCATAATATCCCCACCCAGGCCAGTAAGGACTGCATGAACAGCCTTCTATTTTCTTTAAATCTTTTTTTACCCCTTCTCACAGACTATATTTCTCTAATTTGTCTGATATTTTAAATATTTTATGATGGATTTAACACTCCTTTCCAAGTAGTGCAGAAAAATCTCCAAGAGTTCAATGATTGTTTCCTAGGACTGTTCAGATTAGCCAGCTAAAGACAGGTGTTAATTTTTATTAGACCCTGGAGAGGAAACAAATTTTTAATTGCTGCATTTCTCACACTCCTCCAAACTGAGAAGACCATGCATACAAATGTAATTTTGCTAGCTGTTTCATGTACAAAGAATTCAGTCATGCAAACACTTAAACACATGCTTGGCTTTATATACATGAATAGTCTTATTAAAGTAATTTATTACTATTTTAAGAGTGAAAAAAAAATTTGCATTTAGATCTCTCCATAATTAATGTCACCCTTATATTTTATAACTTAATGAACACATATAATTTAAATATAATTAAGGTGTAATTACAGGTTTGCCATTGAAAGAGTCTAAGAGAAGAGTTATAAAGATATTCCAGTAATCTGGAACTCATGGTAAACTCATTATGTTCCTTGACATGGAGAAAATTTATACCACATTATCTGTAATTTGACACAAAACTTACAGTGCATTACAGCATCTAAGTAAAATGAAAGAAGGTAAAGGCTGTGCAAACTAAAGACTTTCTAATGGTCTTAGAAAATGAGCAGCTTTGCACTTGTTTGCTAGGGTAAATAAAAAGAAAATACAATCACCTTGAAACATATCTGAGATAAGCAGTCAAATCCTCTTTTGCTGATCATAAGATGAGTATAAAATTAAATAGATAATATAACTTCAGCTCAAGAGGAAAATTTAAAATGTGAAAAAAACCCAGGAAATGCAACTATGAAAGCAAGGGGACTCTATGACAGGAAAATCTGTGTGGCTATACTATTCTCAGTCAGATAGTTTTAATGCAGAAGCACTTATAAATCCAAATCCAAGTGCATAAACAACTGCCACACTGCCTAACAAAGAGAGGATCACCATAACAAGGATGGATGTCAGTAGCACATGCTGCAAACTCCAAAATCAGGTCAGAAAGCACGTGCCAATACTGAACCTATGAAACTGCCACCAAAGCAAACTAGGTAGCATAACAAACAATGATTTATCCCCAAAGTCTACACACTTGTATTCTGTATTTAAACAGAAGGGCTGGAAGGGATGATACAGAGTGGTTTAATAGCTACATTTCTGTTGTTACAGCAAGAAAGCTAATAACTGAGTATCAGTACAGGCTTTCATTATTATGTTTTCAGGGAGTACGGGGACTTAGCGAGGTATGGTTTTAGCTGAAATTTTGAATTACTTAAGTACTTAATTTTTAGCTGTTGTTAAGACTGTTTCTCACACGTCAGCATAATATGAAATTACATAAATGGATGTATTATGTGGTGTTTCAGGGTATTTCAGAAAAGTGTTTTTGTAATGATCATGTGTGTTGCTTGAAAAGTCTCAAAATTACACTGCCTTGTGTTACAAAAAGCTTATTTTTCCATAATGGGAGCTTGATAGCATGTGGGTGGAATGAGTGATTCCCAGGGCACCAGCAAAGCACTGGTATAAAATATTTTTGTTTTCTGTCATTGTTCATTATATCTTGAAGTAAAAGAGTTATTGAATTGTATGCACAAAAAAATACATATATATATATATAGAGAGAGAGAGAGAGAGAGAGAGAGAGAGAAATTGTAATTTGCATTTTTGCCATCATTCATTAATACCACACACAGTCACTTGTTAACCACAAGCAACATCAGGCACCTCTTTTGCACTTAATACACCACATAATATGTCTGTGACTAAATGGTATTTCTGTTTTTCTGGGAAGCCCGTGTAAGCATCCCAGCAAACAGATTCAGAATGTCTCTTCTCAGAGAATCGCAACATGTACAGAGTTGGAAGGTATCTCTGGGTGTTGTCTAGTCAATCTCCCTCCTTAAAGCAAGGTCAGCTGTACCAGGTTGGCTCTCAGGATTGTATTTCTTGATATGTCAGCTACACCAAACCCTTAACCTCTTTGTGGCCCTTGCTGGACATGCTTCAATCTGTCTGCTCTGGGCAGCACAGAACGGGACCAAGCACCCAGATGTATCTTTAATCCAGCGCTAAAAGTTCAGTTTGGTGTCAACCAGGAAACCCAGGTCTTCTTCTGCCAAGATCCTTTTCAGACTGTTGGCCACTAGTGGATGTTGGTGTCTGGGGTAATTCCAGCAAAAGTTCATGACTTAGCAATCATCTCTGTCGAAATTAATGACACTTCTGTAGGCCTCTTCCTCCAGCATTTTTGAGCTTCCTCTAAATGGCAGCACAACCACCTGAATTGGTCAATTCCCCCGCTTTTGTATCTTCTGCAAGCTTGCTGAGGGTGCACTCTATCCTGTCAGCCAAGTCATTAAAGGAGTGGTTAAATAGTTCTGGCTTAGGATCAGGCCTGAGGGTACATCAGCAGGACTGGGTTGCAGTTGGACTTTGTGCCAATGCTCACAAATCTTTGAGCCCAGCAGTTCAGTTAGTTTGCTATCCACCTCCTTGTCTGATTATCTAACCCATACTTCATCATTTTGTCAATGAGAATATGATGGAAGGCAGTGTCAAAAGACTTGCTGAAGGTGAGATAAACAATATCCACTGCTACCCTCATTCATAAAACCAGACACGTCATTGTGGAAAGCTATTGGGTTGGTCAGGCATGATTTTCCCATTGTAAACTCAGGGTGATTACTCTCAATCACCTTCCTTAAGTTTCTGAGCCATTTACTCTGAAAAGTGCATAAAGGTTTATGAACTTCACACACATAATTGTGATTAGTTTATAGTTGTTATGATACAGTAATGATATGGTAAAATTCTTATGCATACCAATCTCAGCATTAAAAACATCTTGATGTAAGCATGGAGTCTGTGGTTAACAAAAAAATGAGTGTAAGATGAAATCCAGACAATATTTATACTAAAAGATGGGTTTGGAAATGCTATTTGGAAACCAGTTGTCTATCTTTTCAGGCTAGCCAGATATAAGAAATGTTTTCTTTCTCCCCTTTGCTGTAGAAGCTAAACGATTAGTGTGATGTGTTTGGCCACAGCTCAGCAACTGAATCAGTTAAAGATTATGATCTCTTCATAACATTGTTTCTCTAATCTGTCTAATCAATGTGGCAGTATTCCTGTAAGATTCTCTCTGGGCTAGCAGCTGAATGCTCAAGCAATGTGTGATTGTGAAGTTGCAGCAGCACAAAAAGTTACATTGAAAAGAAAAAATATTTTCAAATTAAGATAAATCTTGTTTACACACTGTGGGAAAAGGTTTTGATAGTTCAGACAGTTCAGTTATTAGAGTTATCTAGAACAGACTGCAAATCCATTCTATAAAAACATTGTCATATTTTTCCTCTCTCCATACTGTTTAAAACAGAACAACAAAATTATCACAATGTTTCTTTCCTTTATTTCTAACTGTATATAATATATTTACAGACTGACTGCAACTGTAAATCAATTGGTGTAAAGCTCTGCTTTCCCCAGTATTTGCTGACTTTTGAGGAGTCTATTTTCCAAAACAAATTTCTTTCTCCCCTGTATTTGCTGCATTATTGGAAATCTGTCTGCCAATGCAGCCCAGTTTTTGTAAGTACTTTCATTAAGAACCCTCTGTTTGGCATTCATATTTCAAATGTTCCCATTATTCTTAAGCTGAATTAGAAGCAGTTTCTTGGCCAAAGAGGGGCTTCCATAACTGCCCTTGAATATGGTTTCTTTTCTTTTGAGCACACACAGTACTTGGAAAAGAGTAAGTTTTCTGGAATAATAGAAATCCTAAATATTACTGGATTTAGATTCTATTTCTCTCTTCTTAAAGCACCAATCAAGATTTTTCAATCTCAATAACTTATTTGAGAATTAATTCCTAAAACAAGTCTTAAATATAGTCTAGATAGAATGGTTTGCAATTGCTTGAAGAAATCCTGTTCGAAGAAAATTATAAAAGTTTAAGTCCATATTTTTATTCTGAGAGTCCCACGGTTTTTAATTTTGTCTTATAAATGAGATCATTTTTTTTTCATGACCAGGAATATGCAACTTGCTTTGATTAGGGCATTTTGTTCATGTGAGTTAGAGTGTCCCTCTGAGATTTTGTATCACAGATTTGTTATTAAAGTTTCAAGTATCTTTGCAAAAGAGTGCCACTGTGTTTTGATGAACTCAGTATGCTAATGTCATCTTCGTGATATATCTTCCATCTTCAGTAGGAACTGATGGCTCAATACTCAAATATTACCTTTTCCTTACTGGCATGCATCCATTTATGTACTGCTTCTGATAACATTGGCCACAATGTGTAAGATATCACATAACGTTGTATTACAACTTTTCTTGGAAATTGTGTGGGTTTGGGTGGGAAATTGTAAAGCGTTTGAGAAGTTCCTAAGAAAAGTGAGCTCACCCTCAACCTTTGGCATGTGGACATCCCTCAACCTGTTGGACACACAGAGCAGTAAGCAGATGATCTCTTATTTAGTGGTTGTGAAAATTTTGTAACAGCAGATTTCAGCCCATGTTTGTCATGTTTCTTCTGATTTGGTGCAGTGTGACATCATGCAGGAAAAAAAAACCAAAAGCTGAAACACTACTGTATTGCAATTCTTTACTAAGAAATAGAGTGCTAATAAGAAACAACTCTTGAGACACTGTAGTCATCCTTATTACTGAGCAGAATATGTATAATCATAGTCTACCATCTGATATTCTTTCATTGTTTCCCAAGGTCTATCTATACATTATCATTCTCTAGGATGAGAATAGGCGCTATAAATACAAACTGACGACTATTTTAATTTATGTCTTCCATCACCTGCTTGGGTGGTTACAGGCTTTGCTGGAAGAAGGGATATTTTTGTATCCAGAGTAAATGTGGGTGAGATAAATTCATAAAGATACACTGACACATGAGCTCTAAAGCAGTGCACATCCAGTAGCAGTGTTAAACTGGGGATTACCAGGGATGGAGACCAGGCAGGGCAGCGCAGGAGACAAGGCAGAGAGCAAGGCAGGTGGCACCATGCCAGCTCCCAGAGGGTGCAGGCATCAGGAGCCCAGGCAGGGGTCAGGTGCGCTTATGGCACTGGTATTTTTCTACCCACAGGTGAAACTCCCTCATAAGAGAATCTTCCTGGGGAGATAGAGCAAGACGTGACAACCCAGGGCAGCATTTCAAAAGTTCTTACATATATATATCTATATATAGATAGATATATCTCTCTCTATATATAGATAGATAGATAGATAGATATACTCGTATCTACTCATTCTCTACTGATTGTAAGAAAATTCAAACAACACATTAGCAGAAACTGACTAGTCAATGCCTCTTTTAATTGAAACTTATGTCTCCTATTGGAGAAAGGTCATCATCTGTCTGTTACTCCGTTAGATAAGCATCCTGACTCCAGAGGGCATTTACACAGGTCTCCTAAATTCCAAGCTCTCATTGCAATCACCAGTACATGCAAGAAGTGAATTTTTTTTTATTTATTTTCTGAAGAAAAATGCCTACAGTGATGTATCTATAAAATTTTCAGTGTGGAGCAAAAATGCATGTTTTTGCCAGACAAGGTCTAGCTTGGTTTAAAAATGTGACTGCACACATATGTGGTTAGCTTTTTAGAACAATAAAGAAAGAAAGAAGGAAACACAATGAGGCCAGATTTTTCTAAATTAAATGCCATTTCCTACAGCTCCTTTGGTGGACAGACCTTTTGCATATGAGGAGCACAATTCAGACACTATAGTTAGGCAGAGAGCAGAACCTCTACAGTCATTTTCACTGAGCAGAAAAGACATTTTCTTGTCATATGAACATCAATTGTCTTATTTCCATTTTTTTCATCAATAAACAAAACAAAAAATACCTCAAACCCAAGCATCAGTCATCAAAAAAACAAAAACAAACAAAAAAACCCACCCCCAGCAAATAACCAAATCATCAAAAAACCCCCAAGACTCTTGTTGTGTGGCATTGTTATTTTCACTTGCAACTAGAGTTACTTTTTTGTTCTGTGGTAACACTGTCAGCATTTCATGTCCTCTCTCTAAGCTGCAAGGGAGGCCTTGGAGATATTCATGTGTGAAAGGTGAAACAGCTGTTATAACAGAAAGTTACTAAAGTGTAATGTGTAAGTAAAACATTAAAATAACTTATAATTTGTGTGATCGGAAGGGGACACTAAACATCATTAATTATCAGTAATTGGAGTAGAATACTAGTAACTCTTTGCCATAATATCCCTACTTTCAAACAGGGGGGAAAAGAAATTAAAAATAGTTGGAAACAGACGGAAAAAGTTCTAAAGCATCAGCCCTTAGTTCCCCTGAAGGAAAAAAATAAAGACAGATGATTTTTTTCATGTGTGATATTTTCTTAAATTCTGCTAGCCTCCAGTGACAAAATTTCATTTTATTTTCTCAAAGAAATTTAAACTCACTTATTTACCCAGAAAGTCTTGCAATTAACAGAAGGTAACTCAATTTGGCTCTCAAACTGCCTGTGAATTTGGGAACTTAAAACTAGCAACTGCTTAGATATCTTTATCATGATCTTACAGTGTTTATTTATGACAAGAAAACAAATCACCAACCATTGCTGTATATTTTTGGGGCCAGTTCTTCAAATTTTAAAGCAATGGACAAGGGAAGTAAATTTTAAATGGAATTTCATTCTGTTGCTTCCAGCTCTCAAAACATAGCTGTTCGCAGAGCATCAATCAGCAACTGTTTCTACTAGGAGACAAATTCTTGGTCCAAAAATAATTTTATGAGCAAATCTGAATTTTGATACCATGTCTTTCCTGCAAATATCTCAGATAGGATATGGATTGGTCTAGCAATAAATAATAAAGAGATTTTTTAATTATTATTTTTTTTTCCCCTGACGTGAATCAGCTGTTTAAGCAGCTAGGGTCTAACTCAGATGTGCTACAGCTGTTGCATGTGAGGACAGTGACTCCAGTGGGATACTGGAAACCTGCTGGAAAGCACTGTCTCTGGGAGTGTTTTGGGGTAGCTGATGACAACATGCTGTGCTGAGATCAGGAAAGCCAATGCCAAGTTTCAGAATGTAAAGGAAGTAAAAGGGTGTGAGGGTCACCTAGATCTGAATACCTAGCCACTCACGAGGGCATTCAATTCTTTGAGGAGAAAGCTGATTTATTTGTTTTATACATACAACTAACTTGGGCCAGAGACCTCTTGCGAAAGGAGGAAATCTCTGAGCAAACCTATTCAATCTGGGTGAGAAAAGTGTAGCAAATTTCAATGGCTAAAAGTAGGCAATTATTAAAAGTTGGGGGCTATCACCAAGAACTTAGGTGAAAAATTGCTATCAGGAACCTTGGAGTCGGTTTGCTCTGAAGTAATCTAGATGTGAATTTTAACCTGTATCCAAGAGAAGGTCCATATATTTTAAGTAAATATCTACGGTAAGTAGTGTTAGTTGTTCCTTCCGACTTTGGTAGCTTTGAATGTCTTATCCTTTGCCTTGAAAATATTCTCTCATGGGCCTTAATTGTACTTCTCTCAGTAACACCACGGAGCTTGCTGCCATGCACTTAGAAAAATGTCAGTGTATTTAAGAAAACTAACCAAAAGGTCAGGAACACTTTTATTAGTTTTCCCTTTCTCACCTACTGTGTAGTTGACCAAAAGTCTTTTGGAAGCATTTTCTGTCTTTTCCTGTCCTTATGGAGTAAGGAGGATGGTAGAAGTACAGCCAGTGAAGAAAACATAACTTACATGCTCTGACTTTTTCTTGTATTTAGCATTAAAATGACCACAATTTTTGACTGTGAAGGAATCCTTCCAGCGCACTAATTTATACAGTTTGATAGGGCTTACCTGTGTAGGAATAAAATGCTTGATGATACCTATGAAGACTGGGACTGGTTTTCCCCACTTTTCTTCTCAATTGTCAACAGATATGGAGATCCCCAAACCTATAAATAATTATTCTGTCATTAATTGTCTCATTATGGAAGCACCTATAAGTTAAAGAGAAGGAAAATCTATAGCATCTAGAGAATAAGGCTGGATAACCTCATGTAGAACTGCTTGTACTTATTATGAATCTTGTTTTATATTTTCCTTTGAGAATCTTTAAAATAATCTGGAAAGATAAGAAGCTTATATGATTATAGTAATTTTCAAAGATGGATAATGATAGAAAGACTAAAAGACACTTGCTAAAGATTGTTTCTGTTGACAGAGAACTTACTCCAGGATAAGTCTTATGCATTTTGACAGTTACTTTCAAATCCAGGCACTATTTTTAATGAGAGGTTGGGTATGTTAATAAGATCTGATACATTATTTAGGATCTTTAAATAATATAAGATGCTTATCTTATTTCATGCCATTCCTTTTAAAAAATATCAATATACACATATGTTCAATTAAACACATGAAAAACATTGCCATTTTCAAAACATTCTCAGCAATGACAACCTGAACAGCTCTTTGACTCTCCTACCTGCTCTACTTCTCACGTTAAATTTAGAGAGAGAATTTCAGATATACGTGGCAAGGCTTGCCAGTACAAGTAATAGCTAATTAGGATAACACTAAATCTTCATGGAAATCAAGTGTAACTAATTTGCTGTAGGCAAGAGAAAAATACATAACACAAGAAGGTTTCACTTTATACAATATTTGCAGCTAGGCTGAAAAATAAAGGTTTGCAAACTTAAAAAAAAAATCAGCACTAATAAGAAGCTATGGAATTTATGAAAGATTATTTGTTGGTTTCCCCCACCCTCCAATATTCTTTCTGCCTTTTTTCTTGCCATCTACCTTATGTTCAAATCAATACCATCTGGTCTTTAGAAACACAGATTTGTGAAATC
>WBMY01008192.1:72493-134004 GCA_013397315.1 Donacobius atricapilla | reverse complement strand
AAAGGCAGCTTTTGTGTAGTGCTAGTCAGACAAAGGATCCGTCCTTGTATGTTTTATACCTCACTAAGTATATAAACCCAACCTGTTTGCTCTTTCGGTTGCACATACAGGCTTCCTCTCTCCCTCTCTCTGACAGCCAAAGGCACAGTTTTAAACTGCCTGGGATACATCCTATCGCTGAAGGGAAAAACTAAAATTTCAACCACTGTATGGGAGGGAAAGGCTGCTTCCTATCTATCTCTAAATTTAATGTTGAAAAGGATNCGAAAATGGCACTTCATGGCTCAGCTACTGTTAATGATATATGGGACCTTCACTAGCCACACTATACTGGCTCCCTCCATATAAGTTCTGGTTGCCAAGAAATGCTTTTTTGTTACTGTACATCCAGCATCCTAAAATTTGTGACCATGGGAGAAATAATGCATCAGTTCTTGCCTTGTGAGATTCCTCTGAAGCCATCAGTTATACAGAACACAAGTTCTTATTGAAGATTATTTGGATCTTGACAGCACACATAGCCTACATTAAAATTTCAAGTTCTTATTGGTAGTGTTTGAAAAAAATAGCATTTTCCTTTTGTCCTTTTTCCTTTTGTCCTTTTTTTTCCCATAATGCAGAGAATCCAGGCTGTGTTACATTTTGTATTGACAGTGTATGCTAGCTCATTGGAATGAAAAAAGACATGTTCTCAGAAAACACACCACTCACTGTAGAAACCAGGGATGTATGCTGGCAATACGTTGAGTGCTAGAGCCTTCGTCCTAGTGTATGTTTCAGGGATAAAGAACTGCTGAATGAACTCCAATCTGTTAATGCTGGTTTCTGGATCTTTGGAATTAGGCATAATGTCATTCAAAAGGCTTTTGTGTTATATCAGATTACATTACCTAGCAGAGTGATAGACTAGAGAAAAACAGCTGAGTTCAAAAACATCTGGATGATTTAAATACCAGATTTCAAGAAAAGATCCATATCATGTATTTTTACCCGCATGTAGGAGAGAAATTTATCAATTTATGCCTATCTTTACAATCCTCCAGGTCAAATAGAACAATGAACAACCAGATTGAAACTACTGAAATTTAAATCCTTGTTCAAGGCCTAAATGTGTTTTCTATGTCATTTTATGATATCCATGTAGCAGTTTGGACCTTGCTGACCTCCTATTGCTGTTTCAGAGGCTACCTGTGCAGGTTCCCTGAGGGACAGGTTCCGCTGCAAACAGTTTGTTACACAGAGCTCCTGAAATGCCTCTCCTTTTTCAAACCCCACTGCCCTTTTTTCACAGGATAAAAGTCAAGCCCTTTCCTATCAAACATACACTATTTTACTGTTTTCCAACACAAGCTAAATTACCGCTTTCAAATTAGGTTTATTTTGTATATCCCAAGTGTCTCTAGTTTCTGAATCTGAAGTGGGTGAGTATAAGGTGCTTTCTGCACACACCACGTAGTCTCAGTAGGAATGCAATAACAGGGAGAGAAAAATTTCATCAGATTAATGTTTCTTCTGAAATAAAATGGTATTAATAATTTATCTCCTTCAATGTCCACCTCTCACAAAAGAAATGTAACCACAAATGGCTTCTAGTTCTTGATTCTTGGGTACACCTCGCCAAAAAAAAGACAAAATATTAAGTTCATAATAAATATACATTCTCATATGGGCAGTCAAGATTGAGATAGGGAACTTTCATTTCCTCATCACTTCTGCCAGAATCATAGCTCTGGGTGTCAAGTGAAAGGCTCCTCCAGGGTTTGCCATCTATGCTGAGATTAATGTAACCTGTTCTGCATGGACATGGAGTTCCTCTCCAAAGTGCTATCAATTTGGATCTATTCAAAGCCTTTAAATCCTATTTAAATCAATACTTTATTAGATAAGTAATATTTCTCCTGAGGTGCATGTAAGATGCAGACAGAAAAGAACAAATGCCCCTTCTTGGATTTGAGATCCAGCACATACCAGCGTCCTCTTCTTGGGAGCTCAAGAAATTTTGAGACCATGTTGGACCTATGCTAATCATCATTTTTTCTCTCTTCTTGTTTATAATGCAAAAATACAAACACCTTTTAGTAATCACAAGAATAGAGAAACAAATCCAGAGAATAATTGTGTAAGCAAGTTGCTGAGTTTGTAGAGGTGGATATTCTTAACCTCCATGTATGGATGGCCCATAATGCATGTTTTCTTCTAGAGGAAGAAGGCTTCCCAGCTGGAATATTAATTACTGAAAGAAAATGCAAGGTATGTCTTTTTGCCCTGTCTCTCGGAGGAAAGGTTTATGTTTTTACAACACCAACAGCAATAGGAAAGTTGTCTCCTCCTGATTTTCTAATCATAATTCAATTATATGATTATTTTAAAAAGCACAAAAATGCAAATGTAAAGCAAGGGATACTTGGGACTCTCATTTTGAAGAACAATACTTCCAAAATTTTGTAATTAATGATTGAAAAATTATTTTTATATTTTATACCACACCACCCAGACTGGAGCAGATCTGGAACAACATTTTGTTTCAACTTCTATATTCAATAAGCAACAGTACCATGATCCAGCATCCACAGGTGGCATTACAGTGGTTTTTCCATTCCTTATGCAGCACTTAAATATTGTACATCTCCAACAACTCATATGGGAATAAGATATGAATATCTGAGGGCCTTCGATACTAACGTTGATAAAGATTGTTTTTTCCAACAGAGAAAGAACTTATACCCTTAAAACAATATGAATATTACTATTATTACACTACTATCACTACTATTCTGATCAGAAACTGACCCCAAAAGCTACGATAACTACATGTACAAAGAATTCTACTTTGCTTTTGTCCCTATTTATCACCAAAATCAAGTGACATATCAATCTTATTGAGTTATTGTAATCTGGATGTAACAGGGAAATTTTTATGTGAAAAACAGTTCAATGTGATCAGACTAAATTTAAAATAGGTCTACACTAAATTGATAATAAGTTTATAGTGCACAACTGAAAATTAAGCCCTTCAACATTTTTCTTTAAAACGTTTTAAATGAGTCCATTTCTCTCATTTAAAGTATGTACTTTTTGCCTCCTCTTGCAAGTACTGTATCAAATTAATTTGCAAACAAGTAGCCTTTTTTGTTTTTTGTAAAATTCTGGTGTTCAGTAGGAAAGTCAAAATTTTTCATTAATTTCTAAATTCAGGCTGAGATTTTAACAAGGAGACTGAAGTAACCATCTCCTTTCTGTTACCTTATGTGACAAAGCCCTTCCTTTCAGGTTCAGTGGTAGTTCAAGGGAAGTTTCAGGTTATATTCTTGCGGTGTTATACTTTTTTCCCCTTGGTTCAACCCCCCCAAAAAATGTGCTCACACAGCCCTAACTATGAGATTGTGTAAACACAGAAAACATAACAGTAAACATGGGGGTATTAAGAAATGTAACAAGGTACAAGGTATGGTGAGCTGTGACGCAGTACAACCCTCGAGGCTGGGAAAAACTCAGGATGTGCAGTACTTCTATTGAGAATCATTCAAGATCTCCCTATATTAGACCATTTAGATCTCTACTATAATAGACCATTTAATACAATGTACAAATGTGAGGCTTTTTTCTATCATCTTGGCTGACACAAATATTAGTTTTAAGTAAGTAGTTATGGCCACAACCTTTGAGTCCCAAGGTAGATTTAGTCTTTCCTGGGGAACTGTAAAGATGTAGATTTGAAATTAATTTGCACCAAACTAACTGGGGTTCTAAAAGCCTTGTTTTTAATTGTGTCCACTGTCAACAGTCTTGATTTCATATGTAAAATACTAATATTTAAACACCGAGAAATTTTTCTAGATTATTCATGCAGAACTTTTTCCTCTCATATGAAATTTCATCACCCCTGCTGTGCTTGTTATATCTGACATTCAAGTCCTCAGAGAAGCTAATGAACCCTATGTTTTATTGATTAGGTTACTTATCTGCCTCAGAAATTTTGGAGTTATAACTTCTACTCAGTCAAATTTTTTTTCTCTGATAAATGGGTGTAAATGGTGTTACGTCACTGGTAGACATCGAATTACATATCCATCAACCTGTATTGCTCAACTAACTTTTCCAACAAGCTTGGAAAGTATCCATTCCCTTATTGCANAAAAAATTACCAAAAAAAAAAAAAGCCCGTGAAAGAGGATGGACTAAAAGATTCTCATTTCAAATTAATAAAATTGAAAGGGTTTTTTAAAGTAGAAATCCCTTAGGCTTCTGCCTGCAGGAATAAAAAGAAGCATTTCAAGTTATCTATTTTTTATACATGCTGTTTTATTGAAGTTATAACTTACCATCTTAAATTATGCCTTTTTCTGCCATCCTTAGCAGCTGACTGAGAACTCTCGTTTTTTAGAAAGTTATTCTATATTGTAGCCTGCTTATATTCAGGCTTTATTTATTTCTCTTAGGCCTGACTTCACTATTTGTAAAACTACCCTCTTCCCACCTCCATTTAAAAGGCTTCAAAAAGGATAGTTGAATCACAAAAGAAAAGTCTTCCTAAGGCTGCACAAACCAGCTCCAAAATCTGTGAGTCCTCAGCTGCTGGTAATGGGTGAAAAATGCCGCAGGAAGAATGTCTGTCACCCTTGTTTTTCCACTCTCATCAGTCTTTTTGTCAAGACAGAGAGCAGTGTACTGGACCCACACTTAGAACAGCGCGTCTTCTTTTGAATGCTTCTTTGAGGGGAGAAAAAAATTACAAAATGACATTTTTAAACAAAGCCAGCAGAAATGTAGAGACTAAAGGATTTTCCTCTTGGTGTTTCAGATCATTATCTCCACACTAACGTAATTTTAGCTGACCAAGCTGTGGGCTGCTCCAAAGCCAGTGATGTGGCATCTTGGCAGCCCTTGGCTCTGTCTAAGATTTTTCAGTGATTGTGACCCAGCTAAGCCTGGCAGACAGCACTGGGTTTAATTTCACATGCCATGTATAATGGAGGCTCCGTGAGTATTCTCTTTTCTAAGAAAATGATTTTATGATGTGACATCCCTTAGTATATATGATGAGCAACAGGAACACAACATTTATAAGCAGGCATCTGTCATCTAAAAATTGTTACTGCATCTTCTGCAGTGCTCTTTTTTGTTTTGTTCAAGACAATATTTAAATCTAATGGTGGCAACTAATGGTTGTAAAAAGATGAATGTAAGGATTTTTGCTAGGACTGTGGAGAAGCAAAAGGAATAAAAGAAACACAGACCATATGTGTAGTATATTTGTTGTTACAGCTTGCAGTCATTAAAACCATGTTTGTCATATTATACATCATTGTACTGTAGTTGTAGTAAATGTTCCTTGTAATGCACTTTCAAGTACAAAAATTGCCTCAGAAAAGAGTGTTTAGGAAACTAATTCTATTGAAACCAATGCAGTGTTGACACATTGCCTGATGTGGATTTGTTTAAGGAGGCATATTTTAGGTTATAAAAGTACAGTCCTTAAGGCAAAAATCAGTGACTGCTTGGTATAGTGACTGAGAGAACACTGCAACAGTATGTTCAGCAAGAAACCCCTCATTAATCCTTTCCTGTAATTCTACCCTATTCACCTTACCCCTTGCCTGACTCAATAGAATTTAAAACCTGCTGTCAGCTCAGTAACTAACCCAGAACCCATTCATTACTCAGTTAAGGCATTTGAAATGTTTGCTGATTTGTCCATGAATGTGAACACAGTGTAAATCTGGACTGAGGAGAGGTTTTTTTCCCCTTGTCAGTTTAATTGCTCCTGTGTGATGTGTTCAAGTGTTAGGAATCATCAGGGGCTTTGACACCCTTGTCTGTTTGAACAGCCATAGCATTTCACTGCACCTAGCCCCCGAGAAAATCCAAATGTTTGCAGCTAAGAGGAAATATGTATCATCTGCTAAAATCTGTTAATTTGCGTCAAACCAGACAACTATCACTCTCAGCAAACTTCTGGTGCCAGAAGCCTCTTTTAGAATTAAACCTAAAAAAACAGGCATCCTCCTGCATTCTAAAAAGTGCTCCAATATGACAGAATTAAGCAGTGTAATGATTAGAGGAGCAGAGAATTAATTCAGTGGCTCAACTGCTGTTATAGGACTTGTGTTGAATGGACAAAAAAAGAAAACAGCGATTTGTGGAGTATTTGCATGGTCCCTAGTAATTCCTGCCTCAGTGAATAGGCAGGAATTAGACTCAACAACCAGAAATACAGTTGCAAGCAAGATGCTCAACTGGACTGCAAGAAAATGTATATGTCAGTCATTTGCTTGATGTACAAGCACCATTTGGTGATGACATATCAGAAAGGCTGCAGGGGACACTTGGACATCTGTGATGGAGCTTGGAGGGCTGCTCCTTTTGGCAACACCATGACAGCTTTTTGTATATATCCTGCCTCACAAGTCAGTCTTTGTAATATAGTGGAGTCTCTTGCTGTTTGTTGCTTTGCCATCAGCAAGAGAGAGTGGAGAGGGCAAGTAAGTTACCATTTCTATTTTCAGTCAAGTAATAAGCTCATTCAAGGGAGCTTTCCCTTCTTTGTCCCATCATTTCTTTATTTTTCCTTTTTCTAATCATTTCTAATTTTTATTTTTTTTTAATACAGCTCTCACTCTAAAAGCCTGTCTTTACACTCTGTACAGCATTATCAGCTCTGCTCCCAATGTTACAATGATGTTCAGACACACATACCCCTGCAGCCCCAGCCTGCAATGTTGGCATTGTCCAGCATCAATTGCTTATACAAACCGTGCAGCACCAATGGATCACCGAGACAAGCCAACAAATGCAGTGCTGCCAATAGGCCAAATAAATCACGGGGGGAATTACTTGCATCTCGGGGGAACTTCTCCCAGGCTGAACATGATACAAAACCTAAAAGTCCTCTCCATATGAGACTTCAAGATTGGTAGTGCTGCATTACTTTTCACCTCATCTGCCCTGAAGAGAGTGTTTTGGACTGCAGAGGCTCTTGTCCCTGTTGAGCCTGGGGTTCTATGCTGCTTTCATAAATCTCTCCCTCTCAGCCAACTGCAAAAGAAATTTCTGATGAGTTTGTTCAGCAAATGCCTTTCTAACTTTCAGTATAGAAGAGGCAGTCCTTGCATTAATTATTGTCTAGGCCCATGCTAAGGAGTTTTTGCACTGTGGTTTGGGGTTTCATGCTGATCCAGTTGACATAGCTTGGATCAATTTGACCTGCTACTGCAGTTGTTCTCCTTTGATCCACAGCGGTTTGTAATTTGACCCATTCAGATGACTTTCTTATAATAGCCCAGGCAAGACAAAACCAAATCAACTCCATTTATCTTAATGGGCTTTTTTTCAGACATGAGGCCTTGCCGATCTTTTGTACAGAAGAAAAAGGAATCTGTGTATCTGATGGGCTTTGAAATGCCATCTGGTGTTTAATGTTATTGTGCTCTGTTCTCATAGTGCCTGTACTGAATCATATCTTAAAAGTTCAACAAGCATTCACTCACAGCCACCATTCAATACGATTGTGTCATTATCAAAGATTTGGATTTATCGAACGCAGCCTGCAAACAAAGCAGATTTTACAGACCCTTCTCCCTGAGGCTCAGCTGACAGAAGTCTTCAAGTATGAAACCTGTGTGCCTTACATCTTTAGCTGCCATTCAGATGTACAACAATCCTCTTTAACTCCCAAAATTATTTTTTGAGACATAACCATAGATGTCAGAAGAACAGGAAAGGCTTTTATTAGAGTTGTGTTAATCTCCTAGAGGCTGAGTTTTTCTGATCCTACCTATTTAGATGTAACTAAACTAGATTTCCAAACACTTTGCACCTCTCCTTTGAAATGATTCTTCAGATGATTTCAATACTTCTGTATTCATTGAGTATTTCACTAACATTAAAAAAGTACAAACATGTTTCCTTCTCTTGCTGAAAAACCTTGTATTACACAAAGAAAACAGAACAGCTCTTCTTTCTCAAACAAGATTGTCCACCAACAGATAACCTACATATGATAGACAGCTTACCAGCATAAGTGTCTTTAAATACTGTCCTCTGCTCCTGCCTTTTTATATATTACTACTATTATTATTCTCTGAGCAGAATCTTGACATCCTTGGAACCAGGAGCACAATGCCCAGTGACTTCAATAGGGTCAGGATTTCACGTTCCGTGTATTTAGTTTTCCACCCTGTTTACTCTGAACTCCATTTTGCATTGCTTTTATTTTAGGGGGGAGGGAGAGGGGGAGAGGAGAAGGGGGGTTGAATCTGGATCTTGCGTCTGCTTCTTCCATTTTTTCTGCCACTTCACCCATTTTTACTGAAGCACAATGTGAACCAAAGGTCTTGTTGGATGAACTTGCAACCTGTCATTCCAAAGAAATAATTTCACATGACAGAAACCTAGAATTCTAATCCCTAGTTTTAACAAAAATTAATACTTATCATGTTTCTGTCTTTATACACATGGTCTCCCTGCAATTATATTTTTCCATGTAAATAGACGTAGGTGCATATTACTAATTTTTCTTTAAATTAGAATATAAGTTAATCAAACAAATAATTTTTTCGCGTTTAGTTAAATTAATAAACTTACAAATGTTAAAGATCCCTTATATAAATAAGTGTCAATTTTTCCTTAAAAGTATTTTAATTCCTGATCTTGTGCTTAAAGCTTTTAGAAAAGTAATGTAGTATTCTGTTTTTATTTAATAATGTTTGGAATGCTTTTGTATGAGACACAACTGTGGAGCATTTTTTGCATAATATTCATGAACTATTTCCCCTGAAATGCATTTTTGTTTTTATACCTCAGCAAACAGCTCTGTTTGAGCAAATGATCCATCCTTGACTCATTGTGTATATAGAGAGAAGATCTGCCTTTGATTGTTGTTTTAATAAACTGGAAGTCTGCCAACATTCTCTGGTAAGAGGAAGAGAGCATTAATGATACCACTGTGAAGCTCGTCCTTGTCTGGTCTTATACTAAATTTAACCCCCACTGATCTTTTCTTTATACTGAAATGGCTGTTCAGCCTAGTCAAAAAGCACAGAGCAGTAATTGCAGTGATTTGAAAGCAAGAAACTTTCACAAGTGCCAAATGTAGCACATTTAAAATTCTTCTTATAGCACTTAGTGGACAGTGATTAATGAGTTTGTTATCTATCAAAACCCTTCAGTTTGTGTTATCTATCAAAATGCTTCTCTCTTGCTGCCTGGTGCAGGACAGGATTTATGGTAAAGAAAAACCTGCCATCCATCCACAGTATCTAAATTTATCAAGTCCACACACTCATGCAAATATTGTTAAATGATAGATTTGTAGCTATCTGGAGATTTAAAACAACAACAACAACAACAACAACAACAACAACAACTGACTAACCCAAACAGAAAGAAGAGAAAAAGAAGAAATTTTGAACTGCCAAAACAATGATCTTAAAAAATAAATGAAGTTATTTCCCTCCAGCAGCCTGAGCAATAGTGTTCTCTTCATGCCACCAATTTCCTATTAAAACAAAAATACGAAATTTTCAGTGATCAAGAGATTTGTTAGCAATGCTCAGTAATATTTCTGATTGTTTTATTTTATTCTGTAGTTCTCTGGAAGTCATCCACAATGTATCTGATAAGGGCCATAGATTTTTACACAGAGAACTCATAACTGCTTTGCTTTGTTCTCTAGCTCATAAGCTTTCACAGAGAAAACTGCCTGCACCTTGCATAAAGTACACTTCTCTCCATCTGTCAAGCAGAGAATTCTCTGTATGAGAACAGCAAACGCAGGAAGAGGAGAGGAACATATGGCCTGTCTTAGTCTTCCCACCCCCTCCCCCTGTTACCTTGTGACTGCTCTCTCTCATGCATTTACATTTTTAAATCAATTCCTGTAATGGTTTACCAACCACAGAACACTAGCCAGGGATTGCAGACATGCCAGTTTCTGCCGTGCAGTATATATTGTTTCATAGTGTTTGCCCAAAAGGATGGGACCTGCGTTATGTCTCCCTACCCAGTAGGGAAACCATCAGGTTTATTTCTTTTGTTTCACAGTTAATTTAAACTTTGTGCCTTTGAGATTTTTGAGAGCAGGAAACAGGCACAATAAGAGATTTTTTGAGCCCTTATTTTGCATATTGCAGCCATGAGAGATCTGAGGTAAGAACATGTGTTTTTTCACAAAAAATGCGTTTGTCACATGCTATTATATCTGTTCAGTTTCCCACTCGTGTAAAAAGTTGACTACGGTATCATGCTATAAAGTCGGATTTACCAATGATCAGCAGCAGTGACTCAGTAAATTTGTCATGTCCCCTTTGCCATGTTGTACTCACATCACAGCCCAGTTATCAGCCAACACGGACAAAAATTTTGATATTGAATAAACAACTTGATTTTTTTTCTGCATTAAGCATGAACACGAGCAACAGCTGTCTTCAGAAGACAAAAATGTGTTTCTTTTTTCCAGGATTATTGGATGTAGTCAAGTTCAATGAAATTATGTCCTCTGGCCTAATTCCAAGCGCCCATTTGCACAGATGCTTCAGCCATTTTTAAGGCCAGTGTGAGTTCCATATTTGAGGGTCTGCACAATTAAGGCTCAGAGTAACCACCAGAAATTTCATGTCCTTTTTTTATTAAGCTATTCATTATTTTTGTTAATTAGTAGAATTAAGCAATTTTGTTGGTAAAATCTGCTGTCTTTCACATAATCCAGAAAGCTTGTGGTGATAACGGGAAAAACTTTCAAATCCTAGGTGTGCCACCCAAGGACGGCACACTCCTGAATGTGCTGCTCACTGACAAGAAGGAACTGATTGGTGTTTTATTCTTAAGGATTTTTGGTAGGTAAGATGATTACTTCTTTTCTGTTACTTCTGGTTTTTAAAAATTATGTATTTAAAATAACCTGGCACATTTGCTTGAGGAAATATCAAAATGCTTAGCTATGGCAATAAACTCATCAAAGGTAAAGAATTAATCAAGCACCAAAAGAAAGGGGGAATGGCAATATTAATTGATGCACCTTTCAATCCTGACTATTCTATCATCTTGAAAAAATCTAAAAAACAAAAGCTGAAGCATAGTAAGAAGAGATTTTTTGTTCAACCCACCTGTAAATTAGTCAGAGAGACCTGACATACAAAGTGCCTTAATGGGTGTAATTAAGTCTAACTAGTCTTGGCTATGTGCAACATGGCTAAGTGCAACACGTACAGGGAAATAACATCCTTTGATATATTTGTTTTGTAAGGTGAAAAGTAGAAAAGTTCAGAGAGATGAATTATACTATGGTAGCAGTATCTTTGTCGAAGTAGAACAGTTGTTGCTTCTCTCTCCCATGCTCAGGTGATAGAAGTCGCATTCCCTTCCAGCATTCCTCCTCCTCCTCCACTTCTCATGCTCTGTCATTATCAAATGTCTCCATCTAGTTCAAACAATATGGTTCTTAACCCTTTGTTTGATGTTGGGAATGTAAGGTTGTTGAAACTACAATGAGAGGGATATGAGCAAGTGTATGGATATGTATTCAAAACCATTAACTTTAGAGCAATTCACCCAATTAACTGAGTTGGAAGCTGTTAAACGTATCAAATGTTTTGCTCAAAAACCCTGATCAAATTAACAATAGTTGATCTAATATATTAGAAATTATGCATATAAGGCTACTAAATGTTCTTTTTTTAGGGTTACATGATGTCTTAAATATGGGAACTTTCCTAGTGAAGTGTGTGTCTAGATCTTATAGATTAATTTTAAATTGGGTATTTCATCATGTACATAACATGTAGGTAAAGAATAGGAGGATAAGAATAAGTATGGATATCTTTGACTGAACACCATGGGATGTTTGGCAACAATCTGGAAAGCGTACCTCCTCATCTTCCACGGTGCCTCATGGGGAGTATTGTGGGTTGTCTTGTGAGAGGGAAATGCGGTTTGCTGCTAAACAAAGGTGTTATTCCAGGACCTTGAGGATGTGGAGCACCAGGAATTATTCCGAAATTGTTAAGGCAGGGGGCTGAATTTTCCTTCCGAGTACCTTTTCTGTCACATCTCCCTCATCTTCAAAAGAACAACCTTTTGAGCCTGTTGCAAAAGTGACATGATGTCACGAGAAGCCTGGGTTTAGACCCTGAACATTATAAAGGGCAGGATGGAAATCCAAAAAATCCAATAACATGGTGAGGAGAGACAAAGGAAAAGAAAATTCCTCCCTTCTAAGAAGGAATCAATAAAACATCTAAACTACACAACAGAGATGAAGGTTTCTTTCCATTATACATTAGCTAAAATGGGTTCTGCTTTATGTGAAGCCTCATACTTGTGATTTACATTTTTATACAGCATATATTTTTAATTAAACGTGAAAAAGCAAGGAAAAATAGAGTACAACTCATTTTGAAAAGCAGATTTTGTGAATTTTTTGCTTTACAAATACAAAGAAAACTCAATAGCAGGTTGCAAATATATTTGATGCCGTAAGCAAGAGGGAGGTTCTGGAGTCCATCAAAAACAAGTGATCCAAGTGATATTGCAACAAGAAAGGGAGGATGCTGCACTGAACCTCTAGCACACGAACAGGAAGGGATTCCTTGGGGCTGTGAAGGTCAAAGGGAGTCACCATAAGATGGTGGAGTTCAACATCCTGAGAAAAGGGAATATTAAAGGTCAAAACATTCAAGGTCAGCTTCAATGGTGTTGTAAATAACCTGATCTAGTTGAAGATATCCCTGTTCATTGCAGGGGGTTTGGATTTGGTGGGAAGACTGGATCAAATGACCTTCAGAAGTCCCTTCCAACTCCAAACATTATATGAGTCTATAAATGAAGCAGCTGTAATTATTTCTTTTTTTTTCAGAAGATTACTAATTTGCAAGTTAGCAAAGCTAATTTAATAGAAATAGATGGTTGTTGTCATTTACAAGTGACATACAGCTGTAATTTTGCAAGCAGGTTTGGAAATTTTGCTCCACATGTGTACATAGCAGGCAGCAAAGATGCAATCAAACATGGTATGAGAAAGACTTTTCCATTTATGGCTTGCTATTTACACTGAGCTATTTCAAAATTCTAAATTCAAGCTTAATATTTACAATATTTTAAATAATTGATAATATACTTAAATAATTAATCACTGGAAAGATACTTTTTCAAAGAGAGGGTGCATCTATTTACATTCCACTGAAAACGGAATACCCGAGAAAAGGTGGTGGTTGCCTTTGAATTACTCAGTGCCTGAGAAAAGATGGTGGTTGCCTTTGAATTACTAGAGTAATTGTCTCTGGTGACATGTAGAGAAGCTTCACAAAAGCTAATAGCATTAAAAGGTGCCTCCTGCTGATTCAGTGTGAGTGAATAACATAGAACACCCTGTCAGAAAGAGTTAAAATATATATATTAGGGCATAAGTACTACAGATGCACCTCCCTTCTTAGTCCACTGATGGAGCAAAGAATTAACCATTGGAGAGATGGAAGAATGGAAGCCTTGTCTCACTTTACTCCTTCACATCCTCAGCTTGGAAACACTTTTCCTATTTTTAAGGTGCTGAAGTTGATGGCAAAAAGCTCTCTGAGTTGGAGCTTCCAGCTGTGATGCTGTTTGGGTTGGTCTGAGTTCCCTGGGGAGATGTAGCTGGGTACTAAGTGTTGATGCCCAGACGAAAACAAAAATAGAAATCCACTTTTTCTTGTAGGAAGACTTTTGAATCTTGAAATCTGATTTCTCAGTAGGTAACCTCTGCAATATCAAAAGGTCAACTATGTTTGGGATGTTTTAAGGCATAAGGGTTTCTGATGAGAGATTTGTTATCCTACACAATCCTTGCCACAGCATAGTGAAAATAATGCCTTTTAAAATCCATCCTACTCATTTATGCATTTATTTCTTCCACCCAAAGGAATGCATGTGATAAACTACCACATTCACTGTAACAGAAGAAAAGATTGTCCTCAAATTCCTATTTCATTCAAGAAAATGAGGAAACAGAAGATCAGGGCAAGGCAGCTTTGGTTAAGTCAGATATTTGTGACTCTGTTACATATACGAGTTTCTATTGATACTCCACCATAGGATGAACTAATGCAGTCTGCATGTAAAGTAACATTAAGCTCAGAAATAAGTTTCGCCAGTTCAGGGCATGCATATATTAAGTACCCAAACCTTGTGATTACTTACTGATTCCCTAAACACCTCTTGAGAGGTAAAGAGCACACCAAAATGTTTTTCTTTTCACCCATGATATGTGAAAGCAAAGAAACATTCTCCTTTAGGCAATTTTTTATTCTGCTCTGTCAGTTTATTTCTGGAGCTGTTGGAGTTAATTGTCTACTTCCCTTATTGTTCTATTTTCAGAAATAGATCTGAATTAATTCCCATAAATAAAAGAACTTGCAGACTTATTTTTACATGAGTTCCACAAGTCACATACACAAAAATGTTTGTGCAAAACAAAAAATTATATTTTATGTTATTGTGCCGTGCATTCAATAATATTTTCCTACTTTAGTTATGCTTCTCTTCTTTCACAAACTCTTATAAGGTGAATTTTCATTAAGAAATTGTTAAAAATTCTGAGAAAGTATCTCATTTTTTGCTATAGTAAAGCTTAGTAGGATCAAGACTTTTTTATTTTAGAATTTCTAGTAGGATTCTAAAATATCTTCTGTTTATACCAGCTATTCACTCAGCCACAACAGCAGGGAATTCACATACGAGCTTGTGTTAATTACTTTGGACTGCACTGGTTGTGGGTTTCATTCACTATGTGGTTCACTATATGTTGGCAATAACATTCAGCAAGATGAGCCCGAAGTACAGATTCATGGAAAATAAAAAGTAAAGTTACATTCTTAATCTAAAACCAAAACAAAACCCTAAGTAAAAACCCAACCAAAAAAAAAAAAAAAAATAATGGGGTTACATGGAATTCAATTGTGCCAGATGTTTGTGTCGCTCTTCTGAAGCTGAACAACAGCTCTGTCCTGCAGAGACATCAATCCAGTACTCCCAGTGAGTTTCAAAACTAATCCTATCTTACCGAAAGTTTCTTTTACCACACTTCCCATCACTTGAAACACCCACTTCTGCATAATGGATACATGCTTGTGATTTATTGTAGTCTTAAAAATACAGTTGTGTTGTGTAGGGAGTACACTATCAGTTGTCTTAGCATCAGACATGTTTCAAATAAATATATGATTTGCTGTCTTTTGTCATGTGTTTTACAAGTAAGCTGAAGATGACTGGTTAAAAACAATGATCAGCTCCATTTTTCATCTCAAATCAGCTGGATTCCTTACAATGACAATGACGTCTGTGTTGAAGGTGTTGGACCTTGACTGTTGACCTGATATGAGGATAAGAGGTGTGTTTTTAATCATCGCTTGTCTTCTCCAGATGAATAGACTCTAAACTGATGTGTCAATATTACATGTGAGAAGGACAGAAATGACTCTATCTTTCTTTGTAGTCTTACACTCCTAACAAATACCCCACCTGATTTTGTCATATTTTAGGCAGTAACTATATATTCTGCATGCAAAGAACAAATTCAAATATACTTCTGTCTATTAGAACAGTTACAGAGGGAGCTTGAAAGTCGGCAAAATTTCTGGTAATTGGGAAAAGAGGGGACCCTTTTCAAACTCAGATGGGTGATGGAAGGTAAATTCCATGCCCTTTACCTATAAATATTTATGAAATTGTCTCACAAGGAGAGGTGAGAGTGGGGGGAGAAAATAGTCTATAGGAGTTATTTTCCTATAAGAGGATAGCTGCTTTTATGCCATACTCCAGCACTCAGGTCCTTGCTGAAAATGACATTAGAATGCAACACGCAATTTCTGCAGGGCTCTGTTAGATGCAATTCACAACAGTCTAGAAACACCCTATAAATCCTGCCATTAAAACCAGCTGGGATGTATTAGAAGGGCAGCTGTGAATGAGAACTCACCTTCAATAAGAATAAAAGAGGAATTGTTGGGATTGGCTACAGGGTGTGCCCACATAAACCTAAACCTGAAACCTCTTCACCCTGTCTCTTTTCCATTTTCCATCTCAAGAATACTGAAGTACTGGAAAATGGGTTGTTTAAAAAAGAATAAAAAGGGGTGGTGAGGGGACAAAAACCCCAAAGAACAAAATAGAAAGGGTGACACCGAAAAAACTGCTCTGGACATTCTATCCCTATTCTGTGTTCTATATTTTCCTGTCTAAACTTAGGCAATGCCAGAATATATTATGGCAAGTGAATTTGCATAAACAGAGATGTTGCCTGTAAAGGCAGGTCCCTATGAAACAAATAAATTCAAGTTGTTATTAGTTATTTCTAGATCAAAAATTTAGACCTTTTTGTGATTTTCAATTGCGTAAAATACAGTTGAAAGGAGATCAGTTTTCATCAATGTGCATTTACAAGCAAATTTAAATCTGGTTTACTGAACCTCTAAGATATACACATTTCAGCAGATGGTCTCCTGTGTGACATTTTTCCCAGGAGAGTCCAGGTGCATTCTACTATAATGTATAGTATCAAATGAACAACTGCTTTCAGGGCTGAGTAAGTTCTTTCTAAAAAGAAGGACTGGTTTTCTCACAAATCTGATCTATGTTTGTGAAATAGGACACTACTATCAATTTCAGAACAGAGAAAAACCCACAGAAGCACACAAACTCAAACATGATAAATAGCAGATCTTAATCCTAATCCTATTCCAAACCAGTAAAGCACTTCTGACCTGCAGTTGAACTGAGATTTTCAGTTGAAGCAGAAAACCCCATTTCCTCATTTCTATTATTTTCTTCTAGAGACAGGCTGTTTAGAAGGGTTTTTCTACCACTCATAATAACCTACAATTGAGAAACACAGGTTAGTAATCCGTAAAGTTGGAATGGAAATTTCAATGCCATACTGTGCCTTTTGGAAAGGAGAAGGGATGAAGGGATGTGTTCGGAGAAGTAAAGTGTAGCAATTAATGTCAAACAGTTTTGGCATAACTAGGAGAGAGGTGTTACAGAACCTCTTCACTCTGGGGGTTATGACCTGGGATGTTTCCAAAACCTCTTCACAAGAGGTGAATAGATAGATAGATAGATAGATAGATAGATAGATAGATAGATAGATAGATAGATAGATCTAGGTGTGTATTTGAAAAGCTTGTCCTGACACTCCCAGGTAAAGGAGGTTNAAAAAAAAAAAAAAAGGAAGTGTCACTGTTACTGCCATATAATATCTGAGTAAGAGCAGATGGATGTGTTATGAAGCAAGCTAACATTAAAAAAAAACAAAACAAAACAAAACAAAACAAAACAAAACAAAGAGTAACAACCAGTGATGTGAAGATGGGGTTTTTTTTTAAAATTTGTTATTGCCTTTTATCTGTGGACATAGCAACATTTCTGAAGAAATCATCAGATTCACAGAGGAGGGTGTTCTTAAACTGCTGCAGGCACACCATCTCTAAAGCAACTGCAGGTTTGTGAAGGTGGAAATACGGGCGGGGCTGAGGGTGTTCTGTTGCTACTGGAATAGCCAAGCAGATTTTCTTCAGTTATACAGGGAACAGGTTTGCTGATTGGCGAGGGGAAGCACAGCCCAGAGCAAACTGAAAAGAAGGAAAGAAAAAATTGCCATCTGGAGACTGAGCAGCCTATCAGATAAGCGGAGAGTTATTGAGAAATACGGAGAGCCCTTGTAAAATTACCCTGTTTGGAAATCCAACTGAATAGCAAAATTCTCCCTTGTTCCTGTTCAGACATGCTGAGCAGTTAGTGGTTTTAAAGATCTACAAAAGGCTTGTTTCTTTTGTTCTTGCTTTGTTCCTTATGTTTAAACCAAACAATACTTAGCTTTGAAAAAGTTGATTAATCACAGCTGTTAAATACCATGTATTGAAGAAAGAAATACACCAAAGAACAGCTGAATAGTAGATTTCAAGGGAGAGCCTGACAAAATGGTACTCAAAAAGATCAGCAAGGGTCAAAGATGTAGCTGGGGCAGCTGGTGAGCAACTAAAGCTTTTCAGATGGACAGAGTAAAACAAGGACTCTGACTGGCAAAAAAGTCCCAAATCATTTTCATTTCCCATATCATATATAGTTACATATCATGTTTTCGCCCTCTTTTTTTTTCTTTTTCTTTTTTTAAGTGACAGAAAATTGTGCATGTTTGTGCTGTGCACCCAGCTGACTATGTGAAAGATGTGCAACCATACCCCTTTGTCAAATTTAGGCAGAGGCTAAATGGAGCAGACTCAGAATACACCCCAAATCAAACCATTAACTCCACCTCGCTATAAAAAGTCTGCTGTAGACACGACATCTTTCCCAGAGCTGAAAACATCATACAGTTTTGCTAAACCAGTGAGTTCCTGGAACCAGTTTTTTGTACTTTCTATTTTCTGAAAAAAGTTCCACCAACAGTTTTCCTCTGGGCCAAGCAGTGAACTAAGGAGGAGTTCTTTAAAGAAGACAAGCTGTTTCCCTGGGGAGTTCCACGGGCAGAGGGGAAATTCCTTTCAGAACTAATGTAACTGTAATTTTTCACATGTGTGAATATGCAGATTCCAAAGGTTTGCTCTTTCTATGAGATGGAAAATAAGCTCCCCTGTCTTGAAAACTATTTATGATTCCTACATAAATAATATGAAGCCTCTTTACTTATAGATGACTTATAGTTATGTGCTGTAAATTGCATTTCTGTGATGATAAAGTGAGTTTGTAGCTGTTGGCGTACTGCAGAAAGGCTCTTTTATTAAAAAAAAATCTAAAATTGTAAATGTTCTGGATTGACTTTCACCCTTTTTACCTTCGATTTATTTGGAGAATGAGGTAATGAACTATGAGCCTTTTAGCTAACTCCAGTTTAACCAGGAATTATTCTGTCCATCATAAATTGTTGTTCTACATTAGGCACAAATACAGCTCTATTTCAGCCCATTTTATTGACATCCTTCACTACAAAAGAAAACAAGATTGAGAATTTCTAGTTTTTACCCAATGCTCCTTCAGTCAATTTTGCTTCTCTTGTTGTCCACAATGCTTGCTCTCAAATCAGCAATTGTGTTGATTTATTGACAAACCACAGTTTACAGTAAATGTCATTCTAGGGTAACATTATCTGAAGCACAGGTACTGAGAGATTGAGTAGGAGTTGTCACAATGGATTATTCATACCATACTTTCTAAAACCCAAGTGCATCTTGAAAGGACCAAACCAGTGAGGAAGATTTCAATTTTTTTTTCTGGATATTTATCAACTATCACCTAGGCTCAGAAGAAGGAAATTAGAAAGGTTAGTGATACTGTAAATTAATATTTTACTGCACAGAATACCTTCAGGATCAGACAATAACAAATGTGATCTTCGCAATTGTTCTTTTTAACCTGTATTCTGTCTTTGCTTGTGCAATTTTATTATACTATCTTTGCTTGATAATTGAAACATCTAGTGTGGATTAGGTCCTGCTTATACTTGAGTCCAAATAGTCATACCAATTCCAATCTGACTAAGCTTCAAATTTCCATGTATTACTTTCAATTATTGACACACTTATACAACCTTGCAAACAAGGAAGTAAAAGAATTCCTTAACCCTTAGCACAAATGATTGCTTTTCTTTATCCTGACCAAAAAAAAAAAAAAAGGTCTTATGCCTAAAACCTGGATTTTTGCTCCTCAGATGATTCTTGACTGCTTTCAGCTACAGATGTATCAGAGAGAGAGCGCAGCATGAGCTTGTTTTGTAAACCAAGCAACCTTTCTTCTATAGTTATATGAGAGGAATTTTAAACAAAAGCATTTCCAGCAGCTAGATAAGCAAGTGTCTTGCTGGGAAAGATGGAAGGCTAATGGTAATTCTTCTGCCAGAAAGCACTGGAAAATAAGAGCTGTCATCTAGAAAATGACAAAGCCATTTCTGGTCCCTTTAGACTCGCACTCTATCTTTCACTGAACAAATATGCTGTTAAAGGTGTTGGCCTGCAAAACAAACACTGAAAAATGTCACACTGGTATCACAGTGAACTATTAATCTGTGTTTGAAATGTATTATAATTGCTAAATTGTTTGCATTAGGAGTGAGCCTTCCTAGAAACTCTCTTTGCTAAGAGATAGAAAGAACACAAAATTGCTATAAACAAAACGCTTCTTTTCCAAGGAGCTTGTGAACAAAAGCATTATAAGGTGGCCTGGGGGGATTGAAGAATCTTGATCTGGTGCTGATTAGATCAGTGGCAGAACCAGGGATAAAGCATAAATTCTCCAGTTCCCCATCTCATGATCTATTCACTTGACCACAGAGGTTGATAAGTGATGACAGTCACATGCAAAATTGTTTGAAATATACTCTCTGTTTCCCCTGAATCTTTCTCTGGTACAACTTTTTACCCCTGAAAATCTGCATGCTTCGGACTAGGTAAAGTTTCACCACTGCCCTTCTAACACTACTTTTTTCGGTCTCTCATTTACCTGCTAAGCTGGTTATTAAACAGAATGTTGTGTGTAGCCAATCTAAGAGATTAGCTACCTATGTAGGGGGTTTTTTTTAAGTGATTCCCCTGGTCCTTCCTCCCGTCTTTTGGTCAAAAATATAATTTCTATCTGATTACAAACTGACCTCTGCTCAACCTTTTGTACAGGGTTGATTCAGATTTTCCAGTTCAGTCGCAGCAGGAAAGATAAACCCTGAACCACATGACGATGTTGGCGGTGTCAGACAGTGGAAATGAAGTCTCCAGAGGATACCAATTGACATTTCAACACTTTGCCTGCCAAAGAACAGGCTAGCACACATTTAAAAAAAAGTTACAGAAAAAAAAAAAACACAAACCCAACTCACATTAATAGTCTTGAAAGTCAAAAGCACATTTATGTGCCTTTACATAACAGATGGATACTGACCTTAGGTACTTTGTGCCCCCTGAAAATACACCACTCTAAGTTCCTAGGAGTTATATTTAAGTGGAGAGTGTTTTTTTTCCAGTAGGAATTACCAGGATTCAAATCTCCTTTACAAATTTAATTCTACAGTGAACTTTATAATGCAGTAGGCTTATATTTTTTTCTACACTACACCCAACTTACCACCACAGATTGATGACCTCTGTTAGCTCTAATTCTCACTAGCAGCAAACAAGAATCTTCCTGAATGTTTTTGACAGAGATAGGCTTTTCTCATCTGTCTCCTGCATGATAATTTTTTCTTCAAGCTTTAAGTTACATTTATTTTTTTCCAATTAGAAACAACAACAAAAAAAAGTGTGAAAAAACAGAAGAGCATATTCAAATCATACTAAAACCTCTGTTTGATTTCTCCCACCCCCTTTTCTCTTTCTTCTTTCTTTTCAGTGACATTTCCTATGATGAGCGCTCAGAAAGAATAGCTATTGCCTCTCTTGTCAGTTTTGTTTTGTCAGCTCTGAATGCTGGGTCTTGCTTTGCCATTTTCAAGGTCTCTTTCAATCCCTTGAACACAGCTGGTGCTTCAATCAAGAGCTCACACCGTGAAGAAACTGGCAGTTGATCCCCAACCAACTATGTGGAAGATACATAATATATTTCACAGTACACAGTGGAATACCCTTTTCATTTAATCACTGAGAGAGTCTGCTTCACTCAGGAGTTCTTCTATACAAAAATATTAATAATGCCCCATTCTTCTCAGGGATGTGAACATTTGAGGGTTGAACTTCAGTGACCCCTGCTTGTCAGGTTGATGTGACTTTAACAAATTCAGTAAAGGAAGGGCTTTTGAGCCTCAGTTTACGGTTTTGTTAACTTCACATTTGAAAATGGATTTTTTTAATCAACTCTTGGAAGAAGTTGTGGGAATTGAAGGCTGCGAAGAGAGCCTGTGGATACCCAAACACCACAGAACTGTGTGATTGAGCTGTGCTTTAGAAGTAATGCTAAGATAAATCAATAATCTCAACTTTATTTTTATCAATTATATTTCAATTATCAAAAACACAACTGAAAACTCTTGCTCTAGCTTTCGTTAATTGTTTGCTCTTTAGTGTATTCATTGATGCAGTTAGAAATTACCACAAACAATCTCCACTAGTTAAAGTAAGGACTGTAATGACACGCAAAACTCGGAATGTTGTGAGGATTTTTGCACCAAATCCTCCCTTCAGAGGGTAAAAAACAGTGAAGCATAATGAGCAGGACTCACAGCAAGCAGGGCTTTTGCACAAGGATGGCTCATGATCCAGTGCCTTTTTTTGCAAACCATAGTTTGATTATGGAAGAAGGGATGGCAAAGGCCAGTGTGTGCGCAGGAAACCTGACAACAGGCCTCTCTCTCTCCTTCTAAGATAGAGAGGATCTCTGTGCTACCCCTTCTTGAGGTGTTAGTCTGGTCCTGCAAAACACGTGATTCTCTGAGATGACTGAGAATCTTTAGCTCCTATTAGCCTTGTTGAACCTTATTGCTTAGCAGTCTAGCAAGAGAATTCATTCAGCTGTTTTCTTCTTATTCAGTGAGTTAAAGAAGTTTCATGAAGCACTTTCTTTCTTGATTTACACATACAATCAAAAAGTGATGTGCTTATTAGCATATTTGGTTTTAAAATGTGCACACTTTAAAGTAAGTTGGAATACGCTATAAGTGCTCCTAAGAGAGAAACATTCACACTCTTTTTACATCGGGCATAAGTATTCATTGTTATAATTCTTTATTTTAGGATAGGGGGAAACAAAGACACTGGGGGTTCTTAGAATTTAAAAGAATACATTGAAAAGGAAAAATCCATCTAAGTATGAAAAATCTGAAGCCTTTTTTAGGAATGAGTTTGGGGAACACTGCATTTTTGCTTCACAGAAAACCTGCCAGATGGGATCCATTTTCTGCAACATCCAAAGTCAGTGAAATGTACAATATTTACAGAAAACAGGTTATTTTAGTGGTTTGATGTGGTTGTAGGACACTTTTTTCTTCTTTTTAATTTTTATATTTTCTCAATTTCTTTATTCCCTTGTTCCCTTGCATGAAATGACAACTGTGGCTAGTTTAGCAAGTTAAGACGTCTGTGGGTTTCCTTTACTACAAAGAAGACGTGCCACTGTTAGCAACTGATCCAACAACAGGCACACTGGCTTGATAGTTGAAAGCTGTTCAAGCTGTCCTTGGGCTTTTCTCTTCCTTCTTCAGCTCTTCAGAATAATCCTACCTTGTCTGGGGAAAGGCTTATCTCCTTGTCTTAACACCCTGATGCTCATTGCAAACAAATTGCATTTCTCTTAGACAATTCAAATCTTAAATTTTCCCAATACTAGTTCCAAATATTAGTTCAACATTAGGTAAAACATTCTGTACACATTACAAAGCCTTAAAATCAGCGCTATACACAACATTTGTAAGGGTAAGATGCACTAGCACTATAGTGAGATTTGGTCAGTCTGGGAATGCTTTCAATAAAGCTAATGAATTGATATGAATAATTTTGCAATTACTTGACCTAAGGGAAGACAGTTCATATCTTTAGTTTCTCTAATTTTATTTTGAACATAGCAATTCACCCTGTGTATTCAGTTAAGTGTTTAATTAATACAGAAAATATACACTGTGTATATTTAAACAATTTGATATGCTTGCACGTAACAAATATTTTGGTTGTTACAGAAATTTCTGGTAAATCATAGTCAATTAAGATAAATGGTCCACTTCTACTTTTGTACAGCTGACACAAATGGAAAATTCTGACTGAGTAGGAATTGCTGATGCCTCATTTCCAGGCATTTTTAAGCAGTCTATAGCTGAAACACCTTATCTTAAAAATAATAGCTTTCCTAAGAATTTAATTAGGTCACCTACAGGGGTTATCTTTGGCACACTGAAATTAGCTTTGTTGCAGACACTTGGGAGGACAATTAGGACCCATCTTATTAGCACTGAAGGTTAAAACTCCAGTACTGTCTTGTATCAGGACATAATCTTTCATGCTTCACAGATGTAGTTCTCACAATGAGTTGCATTGGAAACAGTACAGGGGGGAAGTGAAAAGGGTAGACCTGAAATAGCTAAGTAAATATCCAGTTTAAGGAAGAGCCTACAGACTTTTTATTCAATGAACCTAATAAATATGACTCAGAAGAAGAAACAAGGGTAGTAGGAATTGGTGAGCTGCAGTTAGATGCAGTGAATTATCTTAATCTAATTTCTAAAATTCTTTTCAATATATGATATTGAAGTACATATTTTTTGGTGTTTTGAGGGTTTTTTGGGTGCTTTTTTTGTTTGGTTATTTTTGGGGGATTTGTTTGCTTGTTTGTTTTGGGGGGTTGTTTGGGATTTTTTGTTTCGTTTTGTTTCTGTGGAGGAAAGTTAACTATAAATTGAATTTAGAATTCTTGTAATCAGATATGTTTGCTCAGAATGAAATGGTTTCATTTTCATTTTAGTTGGGAAATACCATGCTTTGACAGCTGTACTGATATTAAGCATGAAAGTCATGACAATGAGTTTGTGTTCACAAGATAACTAGGGAAAAAAATTCACATCTCATAATGCTTACTTTAAAATTCACACTATATTAAGCAGTTGTTGAACATGGTCTCTTTCTCTCTTTCTAGATTTAACATAATCAACTATTCGCAAAGATATTTACTTCAGGGAAATAACTTTTATGAAGCTGCATTTTTCTGTGGTAAAAGGAAGTTGTATCTTGCTGGCTGTGCACAGCCTTTTCATAGGAAGCCTTCCCATGTGCATTGTGCAATAACAAGTAAAATGACCCTCCAGGGTCATGGGATAACACTCATGCTTTGCTGCCTTTTTTTTTTTTTTTTTTTTTTTTTGTTTACACCAGCTGCGGGGTTCTTANCACCAGCTGTGTGGTTCTCAATATAAATAGGGACTGCTTGCATGCTTGCAGCAAATCACAGATGTTTTACACACTGGACAAATGGGCAGGAAGCAATCACTATAGGAAAAGCAGAGGCAGTGAGGAGGACAAAGAAGGAAAGAAAACCACTTAGCTTTACATTTTTTGGCATTTTCTTACTCAGCAGTGATCAGGTACTTTGCTGCTGCTAGTTTTTAGTCAAAAACTTGTTTAACACATGCAGAATTACTTTGCTGTTGTACTCTTCATGAAATCCAGACAATCAGTAATTGTGGGAAGTAGGTAATGCTTGTTTGGTTTTCTTTTTAATCTATAGATAAATAAAAAATACAATAATATAATGAAATTTGCTCATATTTCTATTTTGTTTTTAGGTTCTTAAATCTGTCTTCATATGGTTTTATCTGATTTAATTATATGTGTGCAGAATTTAAAAACACGGCAGTCTGCAGAAATTTATTTGAAAGGCAACTAACAGCCCTGTTGAGAAAAGAAAATATTTTGTGGGATGCTTTTTCAGACACTACATCGCTTTTATTTTTTGCAAAACCCTCTCTTCTCCCTAGTCTCCCCATGTTCTTCCATACAAGTGCAATATGTTTCAGCTTTGGATAGCTCTAAGACTAGAAGGAGAAAGAATGCTTGAATAAAATTTAAAAAAAGGATTTTAAAAATTTTGGCAGTTATGATGTACTGAAACCTGCAGACATATGGATAAATCCTCTGATACTATAGGATAGAACTTATCATCAAATATTTTATCCATTGATCATAGGATCTTACTAGTTTTATTACATTTGTTAAGGAATTCCATAGACTGATAATTATTAATAGAAAACCAAATACAACAGGAATAGCACACACAAAGCCAGCTTTATTTGTGGGTGGGGTTTGTTTGTTATGAGGGGTTGCTCATTTATTTATTTTTAGATTGGCTTTTTCACTTCATACTCTGAACTTTGCATTGTCTTCCAGAACTATTGAACCATAAATTCTTTGAGTCCTTGCAAAGGGCTTGTCCTACTTACATGGGGATCCTGTGCCTTGTTCAAGCCATCAGGCCACACTCCAAACATGGACATTTTCTCAGCCTCATTGTCAGGAGGTACACCAGAAGGCTGGGAGTACAAGGCTGTGACTATAACCCCCTCACAGCAATGACCTCATGGATAGGTCTGGAGGATCATTGCCTCTGGGATGACTGTTTCAGTAAGTTTTTACCAGTAATGTCTTGGGACAGCACAAATCACTATTTACTTGGGAACAGCTGAGGAGCAAATACAAACTTTAAGGACATGGACATATAATCAGGTTATCTCAGGGTTAGTAAAGAAAGCGTGCGAGAAGTACCTAATCTCAGGGTCCCAAAGGTTAAAGATCTGGAAGATGGGTTTACTTCAGTTTTTTCCCCTACACTGTTTACCATCTACTATTTCGTAACTCTTCTCTGACTGTTCTATATTCCTATGACTAAGATTAAGAAAGTGTTTTGCCTTAAGAAGGCCCTGAGGCAATATATGCTTTTCTTTTCCTTTGTCATGTCAGACATCAAACTATAATGGGTCTGCTGTGTCTGCTTGGCAGGCAGGACTGTTGCATCGTGCAAGGTAAGAGCATCATGGCAGGATCAAGTTAAACAATTTATGGCAAAAGAAAAAGGGAAAAATTTGGAAATTATGGAAAAAGTTGCCACTGTTTTTGACTTTCAGTGTGGTTTCACACAGTTAGACATATTTGACCACTTATGACAGAGGATTGTTTACGAGAAAATCTAATATCTAATATGTTGCAGCTGTGTATAATGCTGTCTCTCAGATTTTTCTTAATCCAGATTAGATTATCTGCATTGCTGATTTTGTTGAAGGCAGAATTGGGAAGTGGGTGCTTTGTAAAGCAGTAGATAGCTGTCTTCGGCAGGCTGATCTAATTGACTGGCTGGCAATAGGGGATTCTGACAGCTGTGGTAAAATTAGTTTCTTTCCTTTGGAATGAGCAGCTTGAAGGGGCAAATATGTGTAATGACCACTCAAGGGTGTTCCCCAATCTACTAGGTGAGAAGTGGCATCCCTTCTCTGGGACCAGTTAAAAATCTGTCTTGGTTTGAAAGACAGGTGTCTGCTAGGGAGGGCAAGACCTCCCTTTGCAATGGAGGATTCAAACCTNGTCCCTTCTCTCTCCGATGTCGAGAGCAAGAGAGCGAAACTGTCCCCACTCCTGCCCTTTATCTCCCAAAACCTCACGGTATCAGGTATCACCTTTTTCCCATTCCCCCGGAAAGAAAAACTCCCTGAGACCAAAGAAGGGTGTAGCCCACGTGCTACACCTTCCTAGCCATTAGTTTTGTTTTGGTTAAGCACCCATAAGTACCCAGCCATTAGTCTCCTGGCGACTTTGTGGGAAAAAAATCTACAGGAAAAAAGAAAACCAAATCTAACTCGCAACAAAATGCCCTTCCCATCACACCGTTCATTAGCCCTTTCACCAGCAATGTATCTGTGCATACAGTATCTGTGGGTATAATTTGCTAAGAATGAAGATTACTACTAAGCATGAAGCAAAAATAAATATCTCTGTGAAACAAATCTCCACCATCTTATTATACAGTATATTTACCTTTCACACTGTCTGGTTGCTCCCTTCTCAGAATCCTCCCTGGTTTTCTGCAGCAAAAACAAATCAGATTTCATCAAGTTTCCGAGAACTGAGTTAGTACACAATTCTCTGTATTTGAAGAAAGTACTGAAAACACAAGGGCAAAATCAGAAAGCACTTTGCTCCAAGTAGCTGAGATGATGGCATTGAAAAATTCTTCTGGGAAGGAGGTTTCAGGGAAAAAATGAAAATGTGACATCTTCAGCCTCTTTCAATAGAGTACTCCCATAAAAGAAAATTACTGACTGTGCCTGTACAACTTGCTACATTTCCAAGAATACACACTCAAGCCAGTCAAAAGCTTTTCTGTAAGGTTAAGGAGGCAGATGACTGCCTTCTTACTGACTTACATAACTGACATTTAACAACACATATAATAATGAAATAAAACTTCTTTAGCCTCAACAGCATATCTGTCAATATTCACCCATTTGAACAGTCAGACTGGTTCTAAGTAAATAAAGGAGAGAGAGTAATACCATTTTGAATGAAGAGTCCCAAAACGAAGAGGCCTTAAATTTGTACAGCCTACTCTAAACCTTTTGCTTCATACAGAGTCTTTGTCATATCCCTTAAAACTGGTAATCTTGGGTAGGGAGTGCATAAACTGTATATCAGAAATATTGAATTATACTTTGTTCAAGACTATATATTTTTTTATTTTAGTGGGAAAAGTAGAACCATGCTTTGATTAAAGATACAACTTGTTTGTACTTGCATTTTTGTGAAATTTGACGCTGCAACTGAGGGTTTTTTCATATATACCCTTTCTATACACCATTTTATGTAATATGACTTGCCAATTTCTTTCCCAACATTGCATAAGAATTTTAATATACTTTGTAAAAGATTTTCATTCTTATCAATTTTAAGAGAATGAGCCAGGTTTTGTGTGCTAAGAAGTGACAAAGGGTGGTTTCGTCAGGCTGTGTCTGCACAACTGAAAGCAGGCAAAAAAGAGTTCTCTCCAAACCAGCTAGACCTGAACTTGGTCCAGACTAGAAGCTGTGTAACCACATTAGCATGGCTCTGAGCCCAAGCTAATAAGCCCTACTAAGAGGCACTAAAGCAGTTACACAATTTTTAGATCAGAGCTGATTTGCCTCCAGCTATCTTGGAGTGTAACCAGGATGATCTCAGGTTTGTCAGGATAAGGCAATAGAGGCAGAGTCTCAGGCCCCTGAAACGAGGAGGCTTAACCTGTTCTCTAAATTTGTTTTGTAGCTTAAGGTAAAAAATAAGTATGGAATAGGCATGCGTGAGAACAGCATAGTTTAGATAGGGATTTAATGTAGGAAACAAAACAGTACTCATATAGTATAGTCATTATTTATATAGTTGCTATTCTTTCAACTTGTTCCATTAACAGATCCATTTGGCAGATGGTTTTTATATAACCTTTTGAGGGAAGGGCACAAAGGATATGCTCATAAAACTTAGGCAAATTTAGTAGACAAACCCATGTTGTTTAGGTCATTCATTTTGTTTTATAATATGTGTAAAAAATCATATTTTTTATTTTTTAACTCTGTTCAAAGCCGCTCTGCTTCATTGTCTCCTGTCACTTTTTCTGAATGTCAGAATTCATTCCCATATTAAATGTATCTATTTTTTGGCTAGACCTTGGGATGAATTTCTGCTAGTTTCATAAAATAACTTTTTGTGAGCTTGCTTGACTTTCTTGACTTTTTTTTTTTTTTTTTCCTATCTGGCAAAGCGACTCAGTTTCTTGTGGCCTCCTCTTTTCACATTGTGTTGGTATGAAATGGTGCTGGAGACAGAGAGTCATCAGACCTAGAAAGCCTTAAGTCTTGTGAGTGTAATTATGAGTATTTCGTCTCTAGACACCTGAATGATGATGTAGTGTTATTCAGATGGCCACAGAACACTTTTGGAAAGACTGGTCCTCTAGAAGGATACCAGCAGAGCATTGCATCAGGTTCCTATGCTTGCCTGTCATCCAGTGTGACTTCTAATGTATTTTAATTTAAGACTTATTTGGTCTTCTATAAAGCAAATTCTTTAATAACTTCTTCTTAACTTAAATCACATTAACAATATACTCCTAAAAGTATTCTCCTGAGTAGTGCAATTTTTTAAAAAATGACAGTTTTTCTATAGAGAGGAAAGAGCATCTGAAATAATGTTGGGTATTTTGCCAAGTCTGTCAAAAGAGTAACACTTCCACTTTCTCAGCTCTGTCTCATTAAAATTGTATTCTAATTCTGTCTCAACTTGGTCTCTTTGCTTCATAAGTCATTGCCTGCTCATTACTTGTAGTGTGAGAGATGAAATTTATTCAAACCTGATAGCAGGAATAAAGAATTGAAAGGCAGGCAGCTGGGAGAAATGAAATTAGCTTATTCTAATGCTTTTTTGACAGGATTTTTTTCATTGCCATGGGTTACTATACGTGTCAGTTTGGATTTGTGGTACTGTCTTTGTTAGGTTTGTGGGGGATTTTTAAAGCAGTCTTAACTGCTAAACTATGCTTTCCTTTGTCACATGCATTGAAATAATGTTCTGTGTCTGTGTTGATAACATGGTCCAATATTACTTGCTACAGTAGTCTGTAATTGTTTTATCATTACAGTTGTCTAACAAAGATTGAACGTTTGCAATTGTTTTATAGTAGATTCTTCATCCCAGTATTTAGATAAATATACATTCAGAAAGGTCTGGAAAAATGATAGACAATGCAATATAACTTACATGCAATTTAATATGGAATACAGAGGGGAGCTGAATTTTCTAACTCAATTTTTTTTTTCCAAGCTTTGAATGTCAAAAGAATACACCTAGGAATTTCTAATTTTGAATATAGAAGAGTATTAGAAGCAAATTGACTCAAAGCACAGCACTTTTCCATTATAAGATTGAGTTGTTAAGAAATTATATGGTCTAATTACTGAACTTGATATTTTTGACTACTTGGATTATGAACAGATATTGTCATTAACTAGCTAATTAAATTGACTGCAATAACAAGCCATAATTTAGAAATATGTTCTAAATTAGTTTTTATATGAAAGCAAAGTATTTGTTGATCTGAGCATGTGATTAATGTCAAGTGTCATGAATTAGCTCAGGGATCTCTGGTGCAGGAAGGGCATCATAAAGAGAAGTATCTGTGTATTTGACAGAAACAGATGCAGTCAGGAGAGCAATTTATATTTGAATAAAAATTTGAATTAGAAAATGTTAATAAGTATGATACATGTATTTTCTGGAAGCATACAACATAATAGTTCAGTACAGAGTGAATAATATTCTTCTCTCTTAGGGCAAAACATGATTTCAGCTGCTGCGCAACTGATTCTCTTACCCCAGAATCTTTGTGCTTATGTTATTTTAATATTCTGCTACTCAGAAGAAAAAGAAGTGTAGGATTGTTAATCTTTATATACTTATATACTATAAACATCTTTAAGAAGTTGGCTGTTAGTATCTAAAATGGCGTGTTAATTAGGCATGGTATCTTTAAAAGCTTTTAAGAATATAAACATGGAATGCCCCACATATTGCATTTGGATTTGCAGTTCAGTCTGTGTAAGGTTTATTTACTGTTGCTTTCAAATACACATGAACTTAAATGTTAAAATGTACTTTCCTCTATCATATTATTTGAAGCAATGTTCAATATCTGTGTCCAAAACATTCACTGGGAGTACCCCAAATGTACTTCCAAGCAGAGCATCTTGACTAGGATGCTCTGCAGAAAATATATGCTACAGCACCTACAGGCTAGATCAGTAACTGTGGGAGGTCTTTATTTTAAGTTTTCATTTATTTTACTGTGCAATATTCGTGGCACACTACTTCTGGAATTCTTGTTTCCTGTTTAGATGTTAGATTCTTTAGACAAAATGATTTAGACAGGAAAGTAATTGTGAAAGCACAAAAGTTGCTGTCATAATAGCAGAAAAGAGAACTGTTATAGATCTTGGGGGGAAATACACTATAGATGTTCCCATATAATAAGTCACCTGAACTGATTTCTAAACAATATTTGACACCAATGAGATAACAGGAGATGAATCTCTGAGGATTGATGAACCCAGTTTGCAGCAGTCCAAGCATTGCCATTCTCAGCAATCTCAGCTAGGGACAAAACAAAAATATCATCTCAGGTATCAGTCCTCCTTTGAGTAATAAAATCCTGTAGGGAGACAAGGGAGTGGTAGAACTACAATTTCTTTTTTAGTCACTTATTGTTGTAGAAATGGAAAGGTCCTTGGCAGTTTAAGATCTCTCGAGTCAATTAAGGCAGGGATTGATAGGCAGCAGTAAGATTCTTCTTTCAAATATCACCTTGAAATATTTTTAAGAGAAAAATTGTAATTCTGAAAATAATTTTATATAATATTATATATACATAGAATAAATAATATATTTCTATTATTTATATTATTTATATTATACACAGCTGTGTATGCTCACAGTCATATACAATAATTCAGGTAGTGAACTATAAAGATAATCTTATTTATTTTGCACTGATAGATAAGAACCAGATTTTACATTTATGATTCAGATGAAATCTCAGTGAATAATTGATCAGCTTGATCATGAAAAATCAAAACACATATCCGTAGTCTTAACAAAAATGGGAGTAACTTTTTGTAGGAAACAATTTGCTGCAAATGTTAGAGTTGAACAAAATGTTTCACTTCATCGCATGGAAGTACATCTCTGAGCTGTCAGAGTGGACTACATCTTGACCCCTGTGCTTCTTCAGACAAGTAGACTAAATTCTCCCCACCATGATTCTTACAGATGCAACTCCATTACTAAGTAGTGGGTTTTTTTAATATATTAGCCAACTTGACAGGTGGCTGGTGCACAAAACACAAATAAAAGACTTCTATTTAAGAAGGAGAACATTAAGACAAGAATTAATTTGAAGAATTTGCAAAGCTTTAGAACAAATTTTAGAGGAAGGAATAGATGGAGGGAGAAAACCAAGAGAGAAGTAGATTCAGTTGGCATTTTTAAGTTACTTCCTGCTGGATTAACAACTTTCTCTGTTTAGAAAATTGTGTGTATTACCAAGGGATTGATAATCTTACCGATCATGACTATAAGTTTGCCAAGGTGATAAGGTCATCCAATACAAGTAATATGAGCAAAAACTTTAAACAGATTGATAATTTTGAAAGGAAGGAACCAAGGAAGAGGACACAGTACAAGGGCAGCTGATTGGATTTAATGACCCAGGAGGAGATAACCTCATCGCATATGTTGCTCAGAAGAAGGATTTGAAAGAAATTCTAAAGAGGTGTCTAAGAAATTCTTGCAGAGTTTAATGGGAATTCATAGACCTTGAATTTTTCAGAGTACTTATTCAGAGTAGCATTTGTGAATAGGGGAGGATAGCACAAGGCAAGTTCTTAAAGAAACTACAAGGAATTAAACAAGAGCAATATGAAATGCTAGTAAAACAGCTGAAGAGCAGCAAGGGATATCATGTCTGAGTCACTTCGTTTAGATTTTCGTCTAGCCAACTCCTTAATTAGGGGTTTTCTGCTTTCAAAGTCCTGTACCAGGGTTTAAAAGATGAGATGGAACTCGTTTCTCAGTCTTCAAAGGTGTTTATTCTATTTCTTATCTCAAGGTTTTACAGCAGTCTCAGTGCGCTGAAGAAATGCAGCTACAGGAACATGGACGGAGGGTCCAAGGTCATTTTTAAAAATATCTAATCCATTTAACTCTTAAAGTGTACTATATTTGCAGTTTTGTACCAATAACTACTACCTATTCTAGACATGCAATTTCTACATCAAATCCATTCTATCAATGTCTTTGTGCCACCGTCACAGCAGAAAATGGAGTAGAAGAAGGTGAGACAACACCCAAAATTCTCCATCTTGCTCTGATCTACTTCTATACTAAAAACCCAAAACTACAAATTGTCATCCTGTGATAAACTAAACTATTATTTCTTTTAAATCTTTGTTGTTTTCAATTCATCTATGAGTGTTGGAAGTTTTTCCCATGGACTAAGGTCAAAGGCAGTGCTTTCCTGGGGTCCCAGCCAGGATCTTAGACCTTCCAGGGCAGTTTGAGGGGTTTTCCATATGCCCTGGACTCCAACAACTTTAGTATTACATGTGTGGGCATCTGTTCTTCTGACAAATTAACTCCAAATTCTTCTTGAACCTTGAGTACAAGCCCATAGTACTATGCTCTAGTTGAGGGGGAGGGGATGGCAAGTGTTTATAATTCTGAACAACTGTATAAATTGCAGACAGAAATCAGCTGAGGTGCAAATATACCAGAAACTTCAGGAAGATGTATTACAGAAAGTAATGTCTGAAAATTGGACAAATGATTTATAAAATAGCCAACAAATGAACTGTTCAACATGAAATCATATTTCAGTTTTAATGCTGAAGATAGAAATCTTTCATGAATAGAAACCAACAGCTTTTTAGTCACATTTTTAAAGCTACCTATTTGACTGAAGTGCCAAACAGTACCAAATTAACTTTTTCTTTTTCTTCTTGATCAAAACTGATCCAGGTTTTCAGAATTGCACAGAAAACCCCACCAAGTTAGTTCACTTTGAGCAGGCCTGGATGGTACAAGGGAAGCTTCTGAGATTATTCAAAAAACCCCAATGTATAGAGAACAATGAGTATTTCAGGTCATCCATAAATCAGGTTCAAGATATTTGAACTGTAGAGGAAAAGTTAGTTCTTACCAATAGACTCCTTACAAATATTTTTATATAGTTCATTTAGTAGGTATGAAATAACATTTTCAATCACAATCAACTCCTCATTAAATATCTAGCGAATTGTTTAATGCAGCATTAATAAATGCCTCCATTCTGCCATTCCCTTTGCTATTTCAGTTCAAATACACAACACTAACTTTTACTCGGTACAGAGACTATAAGTTCAGGAAAGCAGCAGCAGGGTCAGATTCAAAGATCTCCTCCCCACATTACTTACTGTGGCAATACTTTTCCTCAGATTCTTTGGTAGGATTATCCACCCATTTCATTCTGAGCAGAAAAGTCCACACACTGCTAGTGAAATGGTTTTACTTGAAAGCTGCTGTCTTCAGAGCAAAAAAACTCAACATAAAAAACTTCTAAAACATTAGCCTTTTTTTTTAAGAATTACCTTCTAGTGAACTAAAACAGAAGAAATGCCACTAAAGACCTGCCGTTAAAAGCCAGACATCTGGTTTTATAGAAAGATGGTAGGGCATCTTCATGTTTTGCACTAAACCAAATGAGAGATGCATAAATTATGGATCCTGCCTGATCTTCCTGAAATTTAACTGGGACCATTCCCAAGTTTTCTTTATCAGCTAGTAACTGGATCCTGCTAGCAATCTGCAACTCTTTGTTCTTCAACCCATGGGCTCAGCAGTCAACACAGCACAAGGACCTGTTATACAATCTGATCATTGTCTAAAGTGTACAAATGCAAGTGCACTGACCCAAAAGCCTTCTTGAGGACAGTTGGCTTTTTTCTGTTTGTGCCCACAATGTTGTGCATGTTTACCCACCTGCTGACCCTGCATGATAGGAAGAGAGTGGCAGCAGGTTTTGGGTGACTGAGTAGCTGAGCAGATGCACAGGTCACTGTGACAAAAGTTTTTCTAAAACAAAGAAGTGCTTCTGCAAACAGAAAGGTGTTCTAAGCCACAGACAGTAGTTATTGATAGCGCTTTGTCTGAAGGAAAAGATCCTGTCATCTGTCAGGGGAGCAAGGTGTCACCATTGCCACCCTCTCCCATCTCACCTGCCTCTTTTAAATTGACTGCATTACTTTGTGATTGATGTGTTGAGTCATATTTGGTTTCAGAAAAAGAAAGAGGGTACAGGTTCTTACTTTACCATATAACTTACGGGTAATCTTCAAGGTCCCCACCTTGTCCTATGACTCAGAGAAGTGAAGACAGAGGGAATTTAAGATACCTCTACTTTTGATGCCTCTGCTGCAGGCAACATCTGATTCTGGAAAGGTTTGATCTCATAGTACTTTTTCCTGTTTCTTGAGCAAATTGTAATCTCTTGCCTTTGCTGAAACGTTTGCCTGTCAGTCTTCTGGACATCCTGAGGAGGACAACTGGCCTCTCCTCTGAAACAATGTGACTAATGCTTTCTTGGCTTTGCTGACCCCTTCTCAGTTTATCTTGACTAAATGGACATATATAGTGTTGGTTCCCTGCATATTTTCCAAAGGTTCTAGTAGCTGTAAATCTTGCCACAATGCCCCAGCCAAATATCATTCATCTGGAATGACAGCCCACGTTTGGTCTAGCTGTCACTCTGTCATTTGAGTCAGCTGCTGCTGCACTTTAAGGCCACAACTGCAGCTGCTGAGGAGGTAGCCAAATTTTGCTTACTCTTCCTCTCTCTGTGTCCTTCTGCTAGCTCCTTTGCTCCTGTTGTGCATTTCAGTGTAGCAATATAGCAAGATGTGGTGGAGCTGCCATTGCCAGCCTCATGTTTCATTCAGCATTCTGTCTCCGACCTGGAACATGATCTCTGTGCCTCAGTTTTCACAGAGCATTTTACAACATTCTTTGAGATCTACAGATGCAACAGATTACTCAGATACAACCTAGAAATGCTATGTTTTCAATTAAGATATAAATGACAGATATGCATTCTAATATTATTTCTGGAAACCATTATAAAATATCTTTGGAATGTAATTTGTGACCCTGTGAAAACTGACACTTGGTTTTAAAAGCAGCTTTTGCTTTTGTCTCTTTAAGTGAAACCCTTTGTGTTGACGCATAGTTATTTAGGGAAATAAATGCAACTGTACGAACCTAGCTAATGGAGCTTTAACATGAAGGGAAAGAATTATAGCACGTTGGGAATTTTGGTAGGAGCAGAGCTACAAAGAAGTTGCCACATTTGCTTTAAGTGTGGTTATAAGTCTGGTTTTCGAAAAGACAAAAGGGTAGGATTGGATAGTTACTTTATGAATGTGGATGTAACAGAGAGAGCTCATTGGTTTCGTAGGTCTGTGTTAGATTCCCACAGCCCCGAACAAACAGCTCTCAGCCTTATATTTTCTAAGCTTTTGTCTTCCCAGTTCGGAATTCTGACTATGGGCACATTACCAAGCCAACTGGATTCACTACAAAGCTCCAGTGTAGCTCTTTTTATCACAAAGATCAAGACAACAATTGTATGCCTACAAGAAAAGAACAACTAAAACCATCGAGCAAACATTAAAAGAACAATTCTAGAGATAGTTGCCTTTGAACTGCAATAATGGGCAACATTCAGTCCTGAGATTTGAATTCAGAGTTAAAGGAATTCATTACTAACTGCCTTTCCTTGTAATTATCCTGGCTGCTGGCAACATGTCTTTTCAGCAGCATTAATTTTGCACAACGTAATATTTTGTAGTTGTGCTGAACCCCACACAAAGGCAGCATTGTAAATCTGCTTTATGGAGTTAGTTTTGTTTATTATAGAGTTCGTGTATGAAAAAGGAAGAAATCTAAATTTTGTGTTGGCTTCTCCCCAAACCACAGAAAATGGAGTATTGTTTTACAAGAGCTTGTTCTGAAATATCACTTATCAACTGTAAAAGAAGCACGGTGTATTTGCGGATGCATTCCACAAGCATGCCGAATGTCCAGCTGCAAAAATATAGTAGGAGCCAACCATTTTTTTTTTTCTTTCCAGAATAGCCATTTCACACTTCTGAGAGAGCTGAGGGGTGTGGGGAGATAAGAACTATTTTAAAATAAATGTTTCATTTTGCAATGCCCCCACAGTAACTTGAGTTGAAATCTGCCAGACTCCAGTAATCCAGAATAAGCACACTGTCTGAGGATCCTTGACCACTGTTATTTTAGTCCTGGTACCAAAAACCTAAACCATAGAAATAGTTTCAGTAAATCATTCTGCACTTGTTTATTATTCTTCCCTCACCTCTGCCCTGCCTTTTTAGTATATTAGCTTTGGAGTCACTGTTAATCAGATGCCTGAACCTTTATTTTTTTTTATTTCTTTGAAGAGTGTTACATGATTTTAAGAATTCTTCCCAGATATTTTGATCTTAATAGAAATATTGCAGAATATGAAGTGGCCTGGAAACCCTGAATTTTAAATTGGTAATTTTGGCTATTGCATAAGTAGATGATGAAGTATGTATGTGATGTGCAATTTAAGCAAATTGAATGTCATTTGTGACCCATAACTGACAAAGAAGACAAAATTTTTCACTTCTATCCATTGAAGTATGGACAGATTTGCAGTCTCTCTTTAGCACCTTCACCTCCTCTGGTCTCAAGAGTAATGCAGAGATGCAATGGCAGCAACTTCTCTGGTTCTGTGGAGAAGCAATTAGCTGAGTGACCATTCCCACACTAAATATGTGTCAGACCACTTGGTTTTCTCATTCTCACAGTTAAAAGGTTACAAGAATTCAGAATGGCTATACATTTAAAGAGTTTTCTTTACTGACTAATTTCAGGAAGCTGGTACAAACTTTGTGAAAGTTCCATCAGAATAATCTAGGAAGCTGATTAAGAAATCACTTCCCTTTGACCACTTTTAGCTCTACATCAATCTAATATAAGGGAGTCCTTTAAGAATTGAATAAAAGAAGCATTAGTGTCCTAGAAAGCTGAGGTACAGGAGGACAAGTGTTATATTTCACAATACTGGGCGTCCTGGATTGTGCCGTTCAGTGTGACTCAAGTGAAATTTGGGTTGTATTTTACATGTCACACTACATTTCTCTTTTTTTAAAATGTATTTTTAAATTGGCTTTACTTGCGCATATTTACGAAATAAGAATGTATGTAGCATCTAGAAAATATGAAGCACAAATAAATTGTTCATCAGTTTCGTGGAAGCTTGGGAGTGGATATCCTCATTTTCTCAATTCCGCTCCAGCCAGGCCTTATAAATCACGCTGATGGGTTGAGGCATCAACAGAAAATAAATCTTCCTTTGATCTGATGCTGCGACTGGTCTAGATGGGTGTTGTCCTCTTACTTTGGTGCAGCTCACCTTCAGCAATGACAAAAGCAGCGGTACCAGGAAATTTAATTAATACCAGAAAGATATCCTGACATTGCAAAGGCTCTCTGGTACACTCTTTTGGCAAGGACTATTCTGATCTACTTCTACTAAACTGTTCTCTTTCATAACTGGATTCTTTTCCAGTACAATCCAAGAACTAGTTTTCTTGGTATTACACACCTGTGACACCTGGTTCATTAGTGTTTATAAAGTCCTGAAAAAAGCTAAAACGAAAAACAGGTTACAAGAAACTGAATGTTTATTTTTCCAATGCTGTTTTAAGTTCTACAAATCCCATGTATTAACAAACAATTGGGAAAAAAACACAAAACTGGTGCTTTTCAGGCAGTTAGCACACTGTCCATGAGGTCATACTGAGAATTCAGTTATAGCCTGTCATATTTTTGCATTACCTGAAACATCTGCATCACAAGTTTATGTTTTATTTCAATTTTTCTCTGAAGGTAAGGGTTCCTAAAAACTACACCTCCAAAGAACTAAACTTTGGGATTCCACTAGTTGGAATTTTAGTTCCACCCTGATATGTACTGTATTAAATAAGGTAAAATGAAAAGATGTGGTGAAACCACATTATATCACCACAATTAGATTTTTAGTAGATATGTCAAGTTTCTTATTTTAAATTATGTGATGTTAATAGAAAATTGCTAATTTTGGCATGCCTACAAAAGCATCTTAACAATAGTCAAGCCAGAAATTAAATATTATTCATATAGTATGTGTGGGGGGAAAAAAATCTATTGTAGCTTTAATATGCAGCTGTAAGAGGGGGAATTGCCATCAGAAGGTGATCATACAATCATGAATTATTTATATAGTTATAAGAGACACATTTAGTATCCTGAGGTTTACAGTATTTTTGTATTATTTACATTAAACTGCAAGCCTTCAGCTTATTAAATATAAAAGTGTGGACAGTCATTTTAAAGGAATATTTTCTTAAGACTATATATCTTTAAGATAGCTTTCAAAGCTTTTAAAAACCCAAGAGGCAGATATAATTCCCTCAATGTTAATTGCTGTTTTTCTAAATGAACTGTTCTCATTGGTTTTAAAGCCTCCAATCAGAAATCTCATTAAAACAGTGTCTGGCCTGCATTTTAAAAGTGAGAAGGCCATGCTTCTGGGAAAAAAAGGAATAGCTGCCTAAATTTTCCAATCTGTTTTGGAACTGGACTGTACTCAACTTGTTAATGAAACTAAATGAGAGCTAAACTATTATTAATTAATTTCCTCTTCATTTTAGCTTTGTGTTTATCAAAATGCTGCCAGTCCTGGATATTGTTAATTGTGGGCAAGTTTAGACTTACACACTGCTAATTGGACAGAATTTACACCAGATTAGTCAATGAAAAACAATATCTGTATATTGAGCCCTAAACTTTTAGTTTAGAAAGAAAAAAAAAGAAAACAAGATTAAAATGTGTAGAAAGTGTAGAACACATTCAGTTTTGTGCTTTTATGCCTTGAAAGCATTTTATACCTATATAAATTACTGACCTGCAAATCAGAAATTTAATTACATCCGGCCTTCAGTGGGTTCAGTTTAAATAAGAAGATATCCCTCAACGCAGTTTCTGACAAGCAATAATCAGTTTGAAATGGAGGAGCTAGAAGATATTTTTTGCCATGTATGGGAAGAAACAACTCCTTGTTGATAGTAGACCTAACTCAGTGGTTAGGTCATTTAATCCATTTGTGTCTTTGGGTGTTTTCTTAATGATATGTGTGAAATTTTTATTTAAAAGCTGATGTGGAAATGGGGGTAAATTTTCCTTTTAGAGTGCAGGATAAGAGCTCTGAGAATGCTCCAGTCTCAGTGGTAGAGAGGAGATCTGTTTAATAATCTTTCCTTCATTACCAGTCAAAGTAGCAGTAATAGAAGAAAAGAGACCTACTGTGAAAAATTCTTCAGCTCCAAATGTGAGGTCCAGATACAAGAAGTGTTAGGTGCCATGCAGTGCCCTCTATTCACTTTCAATCCTGGATGAGCTGCACTGCCTGCAGTCAGGTTAGAAATGAGAGTCAGTCACTGTGAGATACACAGGCACCACCTGACAAATAATTGCTGTGTGTTCATGTGCGATTGTTGAAACTTTCTTCCTACTTTTCATTAAAAATAAGCCCTTCTATTCATGAGTTTGTGCAAAGTAAGGGCTTAGTAGATCCCATTTCAGAGGTGACTACCAAAGATGATGATGGAACATTCAGTGTGTGTGTGTATCTCCTGTAAATTGGAAATCTGCAGCAAATGATACCTTCTGGGCTGCTTTAGGAGGAGTTGCCAGCAGTAATGGTAGGTGATCCTTCTGCCCTGCTCAGAACTACAGAGACACACCTGGGTAGGTAGTGAAGCGCTGGGTACAGTCTGGGCTTCCCAGCCCAAGACCCGTGGGCAGACCGGAGTCAGTCCAGCAAAGGGTGACAAAAGGGCTCAGAATATACAACATGTGAGGAGCAGCCAAGACAGCTGGGGTTGGTCAGCCTGGAAAACCAGGCTGTGGGGAGTCTCTTCCATGTGAACAAGCACTGGGGAGTAGGGGGAGCTTATGATGGTGAAGCAATTGCACCCAGTGGCTCTCCTCACAATGGTGCCCAGTGACTGGACAAAAGATAGAGGGCACAAACTGAAACTCAGAAAATTCCAGAGAAGTTGTATGTTTTGTTGTTTTTCCTAATGTGAGAATGATCAAACATTGCAACAGGCTGCCTGGAGGGGTTACGAAGCTTTGGAGATATCCAAAGCTCTGAGCAACCTGATCAATCTGATCCTGGTTTGAGCAGATGGTTTCAACTGAGTGATATCCAGAGGTCCCTTCCAGACTCAAACCTTCTGTAAATCTGTGACTTGTCAAGAATTATTACACTGGGACACAATATACTGGCAAAATGTCTAATAATAATATGAAATGTACTTGTTTTGTCATTTAAATCAGAGGTATGCAAATCTCCATCTCCTTTTTTTGAGCAATGTTCTCACAAGACTTCATTTCTTCTACTCAATTTCAAGTTCTTTTTGTTTTGTTCCTGTATTTATTATAGGTGAAAGACTTGGTTCAAGCAGCTGACCTTTCTCCTTTCCAGGAGAGTGTCAGTCACAACTGAAAGCAAAATAGAGCAAACGCTTTTCTTCCATTTTTTTTAATCCCTGTGTGGGTCTACCATTGTTAAGAAATAGCATGACATGGCTTTGAGGTATGAGATGCAAAGGAGAAATAGTAGACTACTCTGCCTGCACTACATGAGCAAAATTGCCTGGCTGAGTGCAGACTAACCACAGGAGCAGGGGGTGGTACCTTGGGGAGAGCAAAAAGTCTGCCTTGCTCCCCTCCCAACTTGTAAACCGATGCATGCCAAAGGAACTCTGGTATTCAAAACTAATATTGGATCATAATGGAATGAACCAATTTTACCTTAATCTCGTAGCATCACTCAGAGCTCAGCCTTCCTGCTCTGCATGCTCAGCGCTAATTGCCAACGTCCCCTTTCTAAAAGCCAGTAACAGTGCTTGAAGACAGTTATTTCTGGAATGTCAGTGTGTATGTACACTGTCAGTACAAATTTATCCAAACTATACATAGTGAAGCGACATTGTTAATTAGCATGTCTTGCTTTACTGTGTGGACCCAGAGAAAGTATCTCATTAATGTTTAACTCTTCCTTTTTTCTTTTTTTTTTCCTTTCCTTTTTTTTTTTTTCTTTCAAAAATTATCACTCTCAGAAATAATTAGCAGCACTGTGGTGATCAGGAAGACGTGTTAGTTTAGTGGCATTTCAAGCAGACAATCATTGAGCTAGGGCCCTGTGAGGAGTTTTTGGATGACCAGAGCTGGTGAGGGGGCAGCTCTAGCGACATCTCCAAAGCTCTCACCCTACCAATATTAAATCCTGATTCTGTGGCTCTAAAATCCTGAGACTGATGAATAAGAAGCCTTTTTGAAGGTAGAAGGAAAAAATAAAACATTTGTTTAGCACTGTAAAACCATAAACCATTTTTTCTACACTGATGAGATCCCAGGATAAAGCACATCAGTTGGAAAAGGTGCAGTGTCATGATTTCAAGCAGAGCCATAAACACAGAAAGTTTATACATTCTTTTTTTACCAACCATTTTTTCATGATTCTTTTTTAAGAAGAGGTTTCCTGTTCACTTCAGAAAAAAGTTTACTTCAGTGATTCTCATGGCCACTGTCCAGTTTTTTGCTTTCAATAAACATTCCTGAAAATGAAACAAACAAACAAAAAAAATTACTTGTATAAATGTCCATGGAAAACAAATAAAAACATCTCTGAATGCCATCAAAGTAGATACATTATTTTTATTCCAGCATATGTTTATGAATACTTTCTTGATGTATTCTGCCAGCTCAAGCCTTGAATTTGGACTTTAAAAAGCATTTCCAAAATTCTTTTCCACTTCCCTCTGAACCACTCTGTTTATTCACTCACATTGGTTTGTGTTTTCCATATGTTATCTCTAAAAAAAACAGGATTCCACAAAACCATGAATACAGCAAATCTTGAGGCAAAGAGGTATTTGACATGTTTTCCTTATTAAAATCTTGTGGTATCCTTCAGATATATAAAACCTACGCCCAAAAAGCACTGACCAAAACTGTGCAATTACTGGACTGCCAGTTACATAAAACAGTCTGCCACCATTTTAATGGTTACCAAAATGCTTGCTGAGTACAGAGTCTTAATGTTAACACTGATCTGCCTGGGATTCATGCAGATTTTGAAAGCCAGATCCTGGCTCCTGACCACATTAGTGCAGTGTGGTGTCTTTTCCTTTCACAAGAAAAGCTAACTATGTACAGCATTAATAATTTATACTCAGGAAGTAGCAAGGGTGATAAAGCTCTGACTGTCAGGCTTCCACAACTGCACAACTGTCTTTGCATATGCCTTGCTTCTGAAAGGAAACCCTTGGCAGGAACATAGAGACTAGATGTTAGTGTACAAGCATAGGCCACCTATAGAGACATTTACATTACAAATCCTGCTTTATATGCACCTGAAAGATGACTGTCTGCCTAAATTGTGTTCATATACTCTTGCTTATATCATTCTATAAGTCCAGATTTGAACATTTTTCTGTATTGTGAAGGTTCTTTTATTTGTGTTAGTACTTGGCTCGTTTGCTTTGAGAATGTAAAAAAAAAGTGTATTTGATTAACAGCTGCATTGTTTTTATTAACCTCACGTCTGCTAAACTCTTTTGTTGTGCTTAAATATGTGCTTAATTTATGCTGCTGTTGTTATAGCTGTGGTTGGTAAGAGTACCACTCCAAGCAAAGTGAAGAGCATTTTTACTATCATATGTTGTACACCAATGTCATTATCAGGGTAAGGCTGTAAAAAGGAGACACAAAGAACAAAAAAAACCTACCTGAGCCTCATACGTTACTGTATTTAGAAGACCCACAAAGTATCTGTACAAAATTGCCATTTTCTAAAGGACATATTCTGTTTGTATTCTGTAAAATATCTCAAAGAATACACTTCTTGGTGTTTTTTTAAACTATACTGTAGATAACAATACAACGTTGGTGGTCTTTATTGTGTTTTGGGGGCAGGGGAGGCTATTTGCTTGGAAGCTGTTCCAAAAAAAAATAATAGGATTATTCTCATCTTTCATTTAGTTTAATAATACACTACATACATTTGTCAATCAAATTAGAATTACTGTCAAACCATAATAATGCATTTTAGTTTAGCCAATATCAGTCAGACCTGATTTATTTGCTTAATACAAATCTAATTGACTTTCAGGCTGCTCTTCTCTTTTCAGCTGTTAACCGAGCAAGTACATCTTTAATTTCCAAGACCGATGGTTTGGTAGCAGTTGAGAGGAAGAATGATTTGCATAAGGCCCCAGAAGGGTGCCAAAACTCTTCACGCTTTAAACAACAGCCTTTATTATTCTGTAAGTGGATGTGTTGAATTTTCATGCTTTTGTTTCCAGTTCAGCCCTGACAGAAAGAATAAAGTAGATTTTGCCAGCACCCCTGCTGTGCCCTGAGGGAGAAATTCAATGTGCCTCATTTGTCTTAATTGGAGAACCGCCCTTAGCACCAGCTTTTTCTATGAATATATTAGCATAACAGACAGAAAAGTCTAAGACCACCTTTTTTTGGGGGGGGGGGGGGGGGGAAAGAAGTTTTTTTTTTTATTTTTATGAAAAATAATAGCTGAAAGAAAAAAATGTATGCACCATCTTCCAGTCTTCTTAAAATTATTTTTGTTGTAAACCACACTGTATGGGAAAAAGGCATCCAGCCTACTTTATCTCCTCAGCGTTGTTAGGAGTTGAGTAGAGAGAAATGTGATAAATATCATACAGGAGAGAGAGCTGAAAGCTGATCTTTATTCTTCATAATGTACTAATCTTATATATTTGTTCTTTGTCTGGTTTTGTTGCTATTTTTTCTGAGGGAGGAGATAGTTTTACACAGAGACAGATAGGCAGTAACTAGGAATAGACCTCAGAAAAAACCCCACAGTCTTACAAAACTGAATTTATTAACACTGAAACAAAATGCAGTTACCTCTGTCAAAGGAAAATTTCAAGCCCTATGCCTATTCATTTGAGAAATATTAAATTCATATTCACATTTTTGATTTCATAAAAGAACTCTAAGTCTGGACAAACAATCTGTGCAGTGTAAATCATTTTTAAATCAGGTCTGTTTCAGTGTCAAATTGAACTAATGAGATTTAAAGGGCAGATTTTAAAGAAGAGGTATTTAGTTTACATGTTTTTATGACTAATATTAATACTTATATTTGTTAAATCAACCACCTATCGCTTGAACATGAAAAGCATGGGAAAAGGTAATTTTTGCTAGAGAGTGATATATACTTTTCCTTGAAAATGTGGCTGCTTTCCAGAAACTGATGAATCCATATTTAGTCTTGATATTTTTCCCTTGAGGCTCCAGTACACTGCATCCGTCACATAACCACTTAAATAAAAGCTTTCCATGTGTGCTAGAATAAAGGTTTGGCTGTTTGTGGGGGTTTTAGGCATCTCATAGACATTATGAAAAATTAAGTATTGTTCAGGGCAGGATTTTTTTCAGACAGTCAACTGGAGGAGTTAATGGCTTAGAGGTTTGATTCCAGGGAGAGCCGGGGTGGGGTTGTTAGCACAACCCCTGGAGAAACGGGAGACTCAGTTCTGGTACTTACTCTTGCCTGTTCTACGTGGCAATTTATCAAAGCCAGCCGCCACTGCAGCATTAGAAGTCCTTCACAGATCTTCCTTCTCCTATTTGTCATTACTGAACCATTTTTCTCCTACATACATGCCCTCCCTAAAACAGGCTCAGAGACTCTTGGCTTGAATTTTCTTATGTCTTTAAGAGTGATAACAGAAATGCTTTTTGCATTCTTGTGCAAATGGGTATGAAGAGGAACGATTTAGCTTGATGTATTTCTGAAAGTATGTAGGTGTCTTTGGTTGGAAAAAGAGTTAATTTGTTTGGAATAAAATGGTGGTTAGGCCAATAATAGTAGGCATCCCATTCTGAGTGGTTTCATTTATGTTAGAAAAATGGCAATGATTTATAGCAGTTCACCTGATATTTCAAACTGTGCAGCGAATCAGAAAGACAAGCTTGTACTCATCATGTCTCTTTGCTTGTTCCCTCTCTATCTTCAGTGTTCTTTGCTTTGGTTTCCAACTGAAGGCATTTCAGACCTACCTAAGGTTAGAAGAGAGAACTTTCTAGGATATTCCTCTTCCTTATCCTCTTTGTCTATGAATTTCCAGAAAACTTCCTGTGTTATTTATTTCTAATATGGTTTGTTTCATAGGAGGGAATTTTAAATCTCACAATGTAACATAAACAGACTGACAATAATATATGTCACTTCAAAGTAACAAGACAGTGAAGGAAAATGTCTTATCTCCACATTGTGATCTGTATATTTCCTGGTTTAAGCAAACTGTAATAAAAATTTGCATTGAAAAGAAAATTCTAATATAGGTAGAAGGACACATTGTAGGCTTATATCATTGTTATTTGTTATGGTGTATGGAAGCTTCTATGAATAGCACCCTTTTGATGGATCAAAGCATCATCTCACTTTTCACAGCACTAAACCTCTTCCAGTGCTGAACAAACAGATGGTCACAAACCAAGGAATGTACACTTTAAATAACTCTCTGCTGATTATTTGCATGTGTACCACAGTGCACATTCACAACAAACCCTTGTTCTATCATGTCTGTGTGTGATTTGAAAAGTGTTTGATTTGTAGAGTTTTGTAGGATTATGTCGCCCCCAGTGAATCAGATCTATTGTCAGACAGGTTGTGGAGAGCAGTAGTGGGTCCTTCACAACTAATTTTTTTCAAGCCTCTGACTGATTCTTAACCTAAGGACTCTGATGTCATATTTATCCATACTGTATCTGTAGATGGGGGCACTTTCCATCCTTCTTGAACAAAATAATGCAGAATAGCACCCAGCTCTTCTAAGAGTCCTTGGGATGAAGTCCCTATGTGACAGCATTTGAAAAGCTTTCCAGGGAAGAAAAGTCACTGGATTCCATGTATGATGGACTGTGTGGATTTTTGTGTGAAAAGTAAGTGGTGTTTGATGGAGACAAGAAAATATCCACAGCTGACTGATAAGAGGGAGCATATACAGAGTTAAAAAATATCTCCTCTTAGTAATCTTTTGCTTGGGAACCGTAAGCTCAGCTCAGTATTACTGAGTAGGATCTGCACATGTTTATTCACAAAACCAAAGATTTCCTTGCTAAAAAGGAACGTGTATTGAGCTCAGATTTTTTTCTTCTCCTAATTCAAAAAGTACTCACTTTAAAAAAATAACTCTCTGCTAAGTTTTAGTGTATACAAGCACCTAATCATCTGTTTCCAGTTATACCACTCCATTTATGAACTTTTGTGGATTCATGAGGCTGTCTGCATGTGCAGTGGCTTTAAACACTCTCTATTCATTATGGAAATGAATAAAAGTCCCATTTGTGATGTTCACAAGGCTATCCCACATTGGTAGCCATTAAGTTCAATATTACCCTTGCAGAGTACTGAAGGAGGTAAGGATATGTTATGTGTTCCAGTGGCTGCACAACCAAAAAGAGGCATTCACATCTTAAACACACAAACTGCAACTATTCATATGTAACATAAATAATGTTCTTTTCCAGAAGTATGGTTTTCAAGACATACCTGACTGAGGGTAAGATGGTGTCATTTTCACTGTTTATGAATAGGGCAGTGTGCAAATCCTCAAGCCACACACCTTATGTGTAGCATCTGTGTCCTAAGAAAAGGTCTCTCCGTCTCCATGTCACACAAGGGTTACCATCGTAAGTACTTATTCCCATGCAAACTGTTGAGTAAATAGGCAAATATAATGCATGCAGTGTTTTGCCATATTCTGAGCTGTTTATTCCACAGACCTGCAGTTAATAGAACACAAGATTTTACTGAAATGTCTGAAATACTTGCAAACTCCTGTTATAATTCCATTTTATATCTCTTTTTTCGCTGATGCTTGTTCGTACTTTTGTGGGGTTTTTTTGGTTTGGTTTATGTTTTTCCTAAAGAAGTATTCATTTCAACAGGACCAAACACAGTTTTAATGCATGGTTGTGCTGGGTCTGTGGCAATGAATTACGTAAATAAATTCTACATGGAGAGATAAAAGCCCTTTCTAAATATTTTTGAAAGATTAAAGGCTAGAACATTTGCATTGGCACATGCATAATATAATTAACTTCTGTGAGCATATTCCTAATGTTCAAAGGATGATTTAGTGGAGAAAAGGTTATGCTTTCTTTCATATTGTTTTCAATATTCAGGAGCTAAAGAGCTATCAGTGCCCACCTGATGTCTATTTCTCAATGGTACACAAATATAGCTCTGAATTGAAAGCTTGGTGTAAGATTAATTTTTAAACACTGATTGAATTACGTGGAAGGAACTACAGTGATTCCATATTCTTCATTTATTGACAGAATTACAGGAGTATGTAAAAATATTGGTGCTACACAGTAGCACAAAGACAGTTCTCTGCAGATGTGTCTTCTGACAAAATTACTGCTCTTATCAAAAGGATCTGGAACTCAGATCCCTCTACAGTGACTCACATGTTCAGCTTTCTCGCGGATATTTAATCCAGCAAGTTACTGGCCTGCCAGAAAGCCATCAAAAGACATTTGTCACTGGATCAAAATCAAATATGTATCCTGGCTGTTAAGAAGGGCTTTGTTGGACTAAATGACTGTACTGGTTTAGACAGTGCTGCAAGATTAATGATGACACTGGTTCTCCAATTTTCACCCTTGAGGCAGTATTACAGAGATGTGCCCTTTCTGTGCACCTGATGTTACGCATATCAAATGCATCATTCCTTCTGCTGTGAGTCTCTGTAATGGTCCACTTTTCCTGCTCCCCCTCCACAGAAGAACATTAACAGAGTGTGGGTGTAATTTATCTTGGGGAGGGGGTTGCTGCAGAGAAGTGGACTTGCTGGAGTTATAATATAAGGGTTAATCACCTAATCACAGAGAACACTTAACAAGTGCATGTCTCTGGCAGAATGAGACCTCTGGCACAGACTTTTGAGCCAATGCAAATGACATGTTCCTCCCCATCATCATTCTTCAGTACTAGAAGGTATCAGTGAGAACTTGTCTTCAATAAGCCTTACATTCTTTGACCTAATCCAAAGCCCTTACCTCCTTATCTTTATTTTGTTGGGCCCTAATAGTAAATGTAAGCATAATTTCACAGAAGAATTCAGAAAATAATATGCTTTATGAGGGCATTTTGCCCTATCCATACAATAGAAGACTGGTGAATAAGCACCATAGCCGGCACTACTCAGTATCTGTGCAGTGCTTTTCTCCTGGGTGATACACTGAGCCACTCTCCAATGTTTCCATTTGCCTGATAATGACTTTACATGCAACTTCTAGCTTTATGATTTCCTTTTCACATGGTACTGAGCTGCTTGTTCTCTCCTGCTGCTCATGTCAGAGACAGATAAACTTGGAGGTCAGCATGAAGAGAAAAGAGCAATATAATTGCATACCACAGAGGACAGATGTTTAGTAAAATCATGGGGAATCTTGTCAGAAAGCACTTATAGAGTTCCTGGGAGATTCATATAATATTCCAAAAGAAATAATAATGATATTCCAAAAGACAGTTGGTCCTTAGCAATGAAATGCCAAGGGAAATAACAGGTCCCTATTTTCCCCATTTATTCCATTATGTACCTTCTCTCTCCCTTGTCCTTCTTATTTTCTTTCTATTTCTTTGTGATCCATCTATACTACAAATTATACCTCACAAGTCAGAAAGTGCGCTTAATTTGTGTAATGTTCTTGATTCTCTTTGCTGTTATGACACATAATGAAAATATCACAAGATTCTTAGACATTTATTACACAAACACCGGAGGAAGCGTCTCTTTTATGCATGGTCCTCCAACAGTTTAACGCAACTATTCAGAAGGTTTGATATGTTTTCTACAATATTATGTTGTTTTGTACACAGCAGCTTACAGAACTTGTGAGTTCTGAGTTTGGAAAACCTGTATGAAATATAAAGCTAATAAATATATATATATAAATCTAGACATATAAATCTATAAATATATACATCAGCTTCTTGAATATCTGACTTTAGCACTCACTTTTTATCATGTCAGAAGAAGCATCATAACTAGGAATGAAAATGCGTTTGAATAAATCCAAATTAACAACAGATGAGCAGTGGTCAAAATTATGACATCACAGAAAAGGGATTAATATCAAATGTAATTTTAAGTGTTTTCAATCAGAAATACAAAAATATATGTATGTGTATTCATGCATATAATCCTAATACTTTTACCATCAAAGAACATAAGAAAGAATGTACTCACACTTATAATTTTACAGGCTGAGATTTAAAACAGCTGCTGAAGCAGAAAGCCTGAGGTCAGCACACACATTTGGTACTTCATTAGTGAACTGGCCAAGTTCAACTTGTGAGATGGGAATTACATTCTAGTAAGCACCAGCTGTCATCTTCATTGTTACAAAGGTACAAATTAATGCACAGGAGGAACAGATTTTTGGTGCTGGCCGGATAACTTTCTGTGACAGACACTGAGAGCGATTGAATGAAGCTAGGCTGGATAAAAGCTGGTATTTTTTCTGCCTTTCCCACCTTGGTATAATTTCCTACTTTCCTTTCCCTGCTTTCTATTAACATTGTTACTATAGCAGTGGTAGTCTGAAGGGGGACTGACTTTTTCAAATAACTTCAGCATCTTACTTTCTTCCATTTTCATGGTTGTGAAAACTTCCAGTGGGAGAAACTTGGAGGACAAGCTTGCATGGACACCTTCTTCTAATTCCAGCAGTGTTTAATTACTACTGAATTAAGCTCTTTTAAGTAGATGGATGTGATAAAATCTGTATGTGCAAAACTTGTGTTGTATTTTTTTCACTGTAATCTCCAGACCCAGACACACTTTTAAAGTCTTCTCCTCTGAAATAACGCTAAAGCTGATATTCCTTGGGAGTCATCAATCAGGTTTCCGCTCCCATCTTTACAAATTAATTAAAACTTATTTCTTGTTTGGTCTGATCAGTGTTTAGTATAACATCTGCATAGTTCATTGTATGAAAGCTACATAATAACATACAAAACTTAGGAGTTTCTTTGTCTTAAAACAACATCAGTGAAAGTGCTGACTTCCCTAAAATGTGTGCCAAGAATTTCTTCTGTGGAATAAAAGCTATTTAGAAGGAAAAAAATATTGCCGAGTGGTATCTATGAGAACTCAGATATCTTTCTTGACACTATTGAACATGAAACTACTTTATCTTCCTGACCCCAACACTCAGATCAAGTAAATTCAGCTCTATGTTTTTGATTCCAGTAACAAATTAATCAATGGCAATCTCATATCTATATCAGCTTATTTTGTCAAGCTCAAATTTCAGTCACTTTGCTGACAGGACAAAGTTGTCCATTTCAAGGGGAGACAGAACTGAACTGTATTCACCCAAGAAGCCATTCCTCTCCAAAGTTTAGATGTGTGATGTATAGTGCTAGCTCAATAGTTTCTAGTGCATGTGCTTGAATAGCTCTTTGCCCTGAAATGTCCTTGTAATAGCCTTTGTCAGTGATGTTCAGTTACCACAAAAAGCTACTGGTAATATTCTGTTCTTCCTCAGTTGTCAGCTGCTGATAAATTGGGCAGTTTCTGTCTTCACTGATTCTGGGTATGGGAGGATGTGTCATTAGATTCTCACCGTAATATAGATATGACAAGACTTTTCAAATAATTTTAGCCTCCACATAATTTAGTATAATTTAAGTCTCTCATTTCCCACCTTGTAATTGGAATATATTAAACTGTTTCAGTGATCCTGAATATGAAAATGCACAAGCACTGAAGTATTTCTCACCCTAATGTTATCAAGTCCAATATTTTAACAGGGAAAAAAAACCCAACTAAATGTGAATTCCCATTCTCTTTGTATAACATTTATGCAGTAAAGAATGAGTGGAGTACACAATTTTTCATTTCTGTATAGCTAGGAATAGTAATGCATGAGCTGCAGAAGAGAACATTAATCTCTCAAGATGCTAAGAAATTAAATGTCATATAGAGTAACTTGTTCTTCACTGCTGATTTCTCAGCATTAAGATTTTTGGGTTTTTTCCCTTATAACATTCTTCATCAAAAGAAAAAAAATCACACTTCTGATTATATTAGATTAGAGGAAAATCATAATGTCTCATAAATTGATTCAGATAATGTTTTTGAAGATCTCATGTATCATTCCTGTCTTCTCATGAGTAAGTAATTTAAATTTGTAGTTCCCAAAGGCAAGTAAGTGGAAGAGGAAGGATCAGACAGTTTTTTACGTTTATTTTATTATGTCACAACAGTGCTAATTTCTAAATAGGGCAATTTTTAAAAAAATGTTTTCTAGGCTTTTGGTTTTAATTCAAACTAGCAACAACAGTTATGTGATGTTTTGGTTTATTTGCAGGCATGAGTACACACAGACAAATGCCCATGTAAGTTAGTTGAAGTGAGCCTGAGGATAGAAACTTCTCTGAGAAAAATGTTTGATTAGTTCCTCTTCCTTGCTCTTCAGGCCTAATGTTCAAAGGGGATCAAATCTTCCACTGTTTAGTGGTTCTGTACCACTTTTTCAACACTGTTTAGCATTGCTTTTGCCTTTCTCGGAAGGTCTAATTAGAACTTGAGAGTTGTGGAGACCTCTGAGTGAATTTCTTGAATGGAAGCATGAAATTCACTCCTGGAGAAGAATTAATTTCCTTCAAAATGTTTGTTTGTTTTACCAGGAGTTGTGAATTTGATGGGGTTTTATGAGCTCCCAGCAATGATAACATCCTCAGAGATGTAATCTTGCCAAGTATTGACACAAAGCTCCAAATTTGTTGCGGAATCAGTTTTGGATCTGATAATATTATTATTATATAATAGCATGATATGCTGCTCTGACACCACGTATATATAATGATAATAAAGGAAGAAGTGTGAAATATGATAATGTCATATTTCATCTAATTAATCACTTTTGTTAAATTGCAGAAATTTAAGACACCAGGGGTGCTGTTTAAACTGAACTTCATTTATTATTGCATATCTTCTCTACCCCTTGAATAGTTCAATTGTAAAAACTCAGAGTAGCCTCTACTGCTTAATTTTCTGCTCTGATATTCAGAGACAACTCCAGAAATCTCTGTGCAGTTTAGAACATTCAATAACAGTTTTGGAAATCTTGCCAGTCAGGACGTCTCAAGTGTCATGGCAACACAGAAACTGACCTGATTTCACAGAAGGAACTGTAGAAGCATCCATGGACACATTAACTGCTCATGTGTGGCTCAGTGACCCCCAGCAGAAAAATCAAGACCTTAGAGAAACTAGGCCTTCTATCACATAGTTCTGCCTTTAAAATAGAGGTGAACCTCTTGCAGAAATTCACTATGAGAAGACAGAACATTGACAAGTATTGTAGTACATCATGAAAAGAGTGAAAGGTAAAATAATGTGTGTAAAGGAGATTAATTCCCCAAAGCAAAAAAATATGTGAAAAACAAAAACCAGCAGGTTTATCAAGCTGCCGAAACTTTTCATGTACACAGTGCTATTGCCTTATGTTTGCCTTTTTCTCTTTTTTTTTTTCCCTAGGCTTCAAGTGTTTACACTCTATTACTAAGACACTGAGGGTGTCTTCTTTAGCATCCACAATGGTGTCATGTGCTGTTAGATGACAATTTAGGGATGCACCAGAGAAGAGCAAGATCTTGAGCAGGATATCAGACCTCATCTTGGAAAGTGGTATCTACCACTACTGAAATAGATGGAACTTCAGTGGTGTGCTTGTCATTGTGACTGTTATGCTTTTTGCAATCTATTCCACTTCTGAATTTTAAAAAATTATCAATATACTTGCCCAATAGACTTCAATGAAGAAATATTCCTCTATAATAAATTGCTCTTGCTTGTTCCTACAATAGTCAAAATGATGCCACATCCCTTCATACCAATAAATTCTATATCTCAGATTTGCTGTGTTTCTTCAGCTAGTGACAAACAATGGGGAAATTTATAATGCAGTGCTGACTTCTTAACTGTTGCTTTAATTTAAATGTTGCCTCTTCTAGCACATTGTAAAGAACTGCAAGAGACAAAGCATATTTCATCATTACATTGCCTTTGTGGGTGATCATAGCAACAAAATGTCATACCTATTCATAGAATTTCACATAGCATTCATCCTGCTCTCCCTTTTGATCTAAATGAAAATATCTTAGCCATGTTACAAAACTTTCTTCAGGATATGTTCTAAATCTATGTTGAGAGCCTTTCCACTGATTGCTCAGGGTTCTATGTTAGTTTTCAAAGACCAAAGAGCAGAGTACTACTGAAGAAGAGCGGCAGGTGTAAATTAGCACATTCTTTTCTAGTGTCTTTCAAGAAATTTCTCCACACATTTGTCAATGGATGAAAACACCCACAGAGAGTATCATACTCCTATGAACTGTTTGATGTTTTGTAAGAAATTATCATAGATGATCAACAAACAGAAATTCACTTATCAGCTTCATGATGCTGGTAAACTCCTGTAGAGTAAGACAATTCATTGCTTTAATGGATGCTATTTATGTCTTGTCATTTGTCTTTGAACAGCGACTCATTCTGTGGGAGACAAATTTGTATGTTCCTCTTTTATGTTTCTTAATGTTTTCCCTTTCTGGAAAAACAGTAAGTATGTTTGGGTGGTATCACTCATCTATGTGCATCTTCTTTCCATTACTGTTTTTTTGTCAGATAATATAAAATATAAAACATAGTTGGGGATTTCTTTATACTTTGTGACTGATGTAACTGTATTGTCGTAATGAATCAAATGGCTACAAAGACCCATACTTTTCTATCTGGTGTGGGTCTAAGGAGATTTTGGAGAAAATTAAATCAGTTTTATAAGAGAAAGTATATAGTTCTGAAATTAGTTTCAGAGTTCAAAAGCTGTTCACTACAGCACTTGACCATGACATCCTGCTTTACCCTCCCTTTGTTTTAGTACTTGTAGCTCCTACACTGGTATTCTGGAATTACTAGTCTGTCTTCTTTCCCAAACTGAATTTTGTCTTGCACCTGTTTGTCAAAAAGGAAAAGGATCTTGTAAGACCTTCTGTGTTACTACCAGGTGTTAAAAAACCCATCATCTCCTCTAGAAGAGGGACCTCTTCTTATCATTACCAGCTCATTTTGATATTACACTAACTACTGTCCCAAAAATATTTACTGGCAACAAGCTAGGCATATCTAAGCGCATGAATAGTTGGAACTTCAGAATTTGATTTTTTTTAACATTTTATTTTGTGTTCTTAGTGCATTCGTTTTTTAAGAAATTCTGAGTTGAAATTTTGCTTAAGATGCTGCTGTGTTAAGAGCACCACTGTGAAAGATAGAGGGCTATGCCACATGGAAGATCTCAAAGGCTGTAAAACTGCTGGGCTTCTGAAAAGGTCATCTTAACAAGGCCAAGAAGGGAAAACATAGCTTCAACAAGCCCTGGAACAGAGCAGCAGCCTGGGAGAGCAGAGGGAATATGTCTCCTAATTCATAAGCTAAAACACATGACAAAGCAAAAACATTCTACTGTAGTTTCTGAGAGTATGCAGGGGCTGAAGAGAGATGAAAAGGAATTAAGGGTGATTTTCAGAGAGGAAAAATGTTTATTCACACTGTGCAAGGAAAATACATTGCAAACAGCTTTGAGACAACAGAAAGTGTCATCAATTAAATGACAATTTCACTGTGATGTTTATGTGCATGTATGTATATCCATGCATTCATACATAATAAGATACACATAAACATACACACACACACCAATGTATGTATATCATATATGCATTAAGATACATCTGTAGTTCTGACCATCCAGAAATCTCAAACTATCATGGAAATGTTAACCACTATATTCTCAGAGTAATCCCATAAAATCATTTAACCAACAAGGAAATTAAGCTACAAAGAGTTTAACAGTCTTCCTCATGTCAATATAAATCAAGTGTGTTTATTCCCTGTTATTACTAAACAAAACAAAGCTATTGTCCTCTATTGCTGGTGAAGAATTGTGCTATAGGAATGAAACGGGGAAACTGTTTCCATTTCAGGATGGAAAGGCCCTCGGAACAAAAGCTTTATTCTAAAATAGTTTTAGGAATGGAAAATAAAGTGAGTAGAAATTACTTCACGCAAAAAGATATTAAAAAAATGAGGAAAAAAAGCGAAAATAATAATAAAAAAATCATGAAAAAGATTCTTCACATTCAACAGGGTCACTGCATCTTTACTTTCTTTTGACCCAGTCATGGTTTTTTAATGTCATGGTGAATTAACTTTTTGACATATGCAATCAAAGTGATCAGGACAAATAATATGCCAACAAATGGTGTAATTGGAGTTTTTTATTCACCTGCTTTTCTGCATCAACTCTTAGTACAAAAGTGAAGTATCTGTCAGGTTAAGTGTGAGCTGGATCAAAGGCTGTGAATTATTTGGCCTTGAAATATTAATTGCAATCATATGAGAACATCACAGCCTTTTATTTTCTGAAGCTGTGTTTGTATAAGGGATCAAGAACATCATTTCTATGCACACTGAGATATATCTGTTTTTAAGGCAGATTTGCCTGGCTTGCACCTTGCATGGAGGGAATACCTGCTAGAGGAATGCTGTACAGCTCCATCACACAGTAAAGGATTTGACCATGTAACACTTTCTGCTGCTGCTTGAGTTGAGGGTAGATGGATGAGACAGCCTAGAAATAGGATGTGTATTGGACTTGCTCCCTTAAAAGGCATCTGTAGAACATATTGAAGTTTATGTCTGTATCTTTGCCAGAAGACCCAGTCCATTCAATCCAGTCTAGCTGTCAGCAGTCCCACTCCTAGGTTAAGGTGCTCTTTTTTTGTGCTGTGATGACATTGGGATATTTATTTTGCCATTTCTTTTTCCTGAGCTAAATGGAACTGCTCTATAATTTCCTGATCTGTGAAAGAGTGAGAGGAACCAGAGGATTATATGATTCCTCGGTGAAACCTGGGGGAGAGATTTTTGCAGGCATATGAGAGGAACATGGAAAGGTTTGAGGTTTTTTTTGCCATGGACTTTGGGTTCTTTGGAAAATTGAATCAAAATCCAAGTTACTTTATTAATTTGAGCTCTTTTTGAGACAGTGACTGGTTGGCATTCAAAATGCCAAATACTTTGCCTATACTTTCTTCAGTTTCTTTTTAAACTGAACAATTAGACTTTAAACTGAAACCTTCGTCTTCTTAAACTATTTACATTTGTATTTTTCTCTGGGCATAGATCCAGTCATATAAAATAAACTCTCCGCTAATTTCTTTCTTTCATATGGTCTGCATTTGAAGGAGCAGAGTAGACTCCTTTTTTCTATGGTATGCCAAGAATTTCTCAATGATCCTTTCTGCTCTTGTATGCAGAAATGGGGCCAGTTTATGACATAAAATCAGGATTTCTTAGCAATCATACTGATTACTTTCTGACTTGGCACGAGTTTTGTCTTTTCAGATTGTGTTTGTTTTGATCATTTCTGAATTTCTTTGTGTTTCCAACAATAATAGTTCTAATGTTATTATTGTCCTTTAATACATACTTGTGGTGATGGAGTATGTGCTCACTTATCACTTCCTTTTTTTGGATATTAGGCCACAGTCTCTGAGCTTCCACATCCCAGACCTAAAAAAGTCTTGCGCAGTTGTTTAGGTTTAAATTATGTGAGACAATTTAAGATTATAAGGTAATTGTGAGGGACATCAGGAGGTCTCTGGTCCAGTGGGATGTTCACAGCAGGGTCAACTCTGTGGTCAGAGAAGGATGCTCAAGACTTCATTCAGTTAGGTTTGAAACCCACCAGGGACTGAGACAGCACATCAAAACTTGACAGCATATAAAGCAAATCAGAAGTGTACATTTTTGCAAGACTACTGTTAGAGACAGAGGTGCATGGTGTTTTGGGATGCCATGTTGTAAATACTACTGAACAAAATCATACTTGGAAGTTTTGTGTTGGAAATGCTGAATGAAATGTATGAATGAGTAGATTGCAGATAATCTTTAACAGAAAGGTGTCAGATAAAAAATGCTTTTTGACAACACATGCATTTAAAAAATCTATTTTCTTCAACACTGCTCTCTCTCTGAGAGATGTTTGAGATCTCAGTCTCTGACTGAGATGTTGTTTTAACATCTCAATATCATTGCAATGAGTAGGTCTCATCCTCGCGCACTTGTTTCATTTCCTTTCACTTTCCTGTATCTGGCTGTGTAATCCCAACTCCCCCACATACCCACTCCAGGACACTCCAACAAGTTAATTCAGTTAATGTTATATTCTCTTACCCACACTAAGTCAGTTTTCTGCTGATTTAGTCAGCTGAACTTAGTCAGGCATATGGACAGCAAAAGGAAAAATGAGGTATAGAGAGGATGAGGCTGCTCAATTCCACAACATCCTGACATTAGATTGCTCGTCTGGTGGCAATCTGCAACTCTGTAACCCTTCATTTCTATTTTTAAAGTAATTTTTAATTAAAATTTTTAATATCATTAAATACACTATTTGAATTAGATTAAATAGAATAAGGTCTAAAATTTTCATTTTGAAGCAAGCACCTTTGACAGTGTGATTTCCAGTAAAACTCAGGTTTTGGTTCTGCTGTGTTTTAAAAATGTCACTGGTATGTATGTGTGCACACATGCACACCTTTTTGTGTATCATACTCATATACAGAAGCTTATCTGCATGAATCATCTGTGGAATTTTCCAAATACTTTGGCATTGTGGTTATGCTCCAGTCCACCTCTGCAGGGCGTATGTAGCAATAGCTGTGGTGTATGTCTTAGAAACTTTATAAACTTCTTGAAATACCATTGGATGATAGACATTGTAGTCTGGAATTCAACTCAGTAAAATGCACAGAATTGTTATCATATTAAAATAAATGGACTGTAAAATACTGGAGGGAGGGAAGAATTTAACATGTTATACACAAACTGAAGGAAAAATTGCTCAATAATTTTGAAGACTAATACTGTAACTAAAGACTAGTATAGTTTAAAATGTTCATGGCACAGAGATAAGATTATGTATTCTCACCATTGAAAACTTATACCATGGGACCATAATATTCTCCTAAGTATAGATTTTGAATGGAGTAAAAAGAAAATCCTTAATGCTGCAAAATAGTTAGCTCAACTATCTATCAATTGTGAGATGCATGCTCATAGTTAGAAATTCCATTCAGATTGTAAAGCCAAATAAGAAGAGATCTTCATCTCAGCAACAGAAACAGAACAGAAAAAAATGTCAGCTCGAAATGTTTTTTAATGTGTAAAATGCATTTACTTTTTTACTATCTCCATTTTCCTCACAAAATCAATTAACTTTTTTTCTTTTTCTTTTTTTTTAGCACCAAAAGCCTAGAATGTCTAAAATAACTGAGGATTTAAAGGCAAGAGAACATCTTTTAATATTGAAATACTTGAAGCCTGCTTCAGCTGATATGTCCAAATCAATTCTAAAACTATCAACAATGGCAGATAATTAATGAATTATGAAGTAGATCTATCTCATTTGTTGGTTCCAGATGCAGGGAGTCCATTGTGATTTTTTAAGTTCAATGAGACACTTATTTAATCATGTTTTTAACTAGATCATTAATTGCAATTTGTTTCATTGTTGTTGAAAATTGTTCTCATACAATATTATTAAGAGTTGGAGAGAAAACAAAATGTTTGATTTCCTAACTGACAGTAGGAAAACATGTTTAAAGATTGTCACATTTTTTAGACATCAGTCCATTTCCAATCAAAACGGAAATATAAATAGAAATCCTTACTTCTCTTGTCATCCAGTATTCTTTTCCCATATTTAAACGTACCAAGTGAGAGATATCAGACAAATGAAGATGAATGTGTGATTATCTTCTTTTGTCACCGTTTCCCTGATGGAAAATAAAATCTTTTCATGACAGTGCACAATTATAGTAAGAATAGATATTGATTTAATGAAGAGCCAGCAAGCTGGGTTTGCCTATTTTGCTCTCACTAGTTGATTTCCTTGAGCCAGTGGGAAAGCGGAGATTTGTCACCAGGTGATAACGTTGGGAACACGGCATCAGCAGACAACACGATCTAATCAAGACCATCAAACATTTGCGTGCATTTTTCCACTGCCGGCTAATCAGACACGGGACGGGGCGAGCAGTAAGGGACCGTCCGGGGCAGCGCCTGCGGCCGGGGCTGTGTCAGGAGCGCTGCGCTCTGCCAGCTGCTGCCCTGGCCAGGAGCACGCTCAGCTCGCCCATCACCCCAGCCGCAGAGCTGCCCGGCATGACTAAAAGAGGGTGGATATACGGGCCAAGGACGATTTTCTTTTTCTCTGATCGGAGCCGATAACGCCTTCCCCAGGTCTGTGTGCCGGCAGGTGAGAGTTTGGTGAGGGCCCCCAAAGGATGCTACGGCGCCCTCCTGCAGGAGGCCAGAGCGGCGGGGGCAGCGCTGGGGGAAGGAGACGTGTGCAGGCACATCGCCCAGCATAATCTGCTCCAGTGCAAAATTATTCCTGACCCGAACAGAACTAAAACGTCCGCATTTGCGCAAGGTGCTGCGGCCAGCTTGCTCCAGGGTAAATCGCCCGTAGAGGTGAATCCCAGCTCAGGGATTTCATGAGAGTCTGCTGCTCGCTGTGCCTAAAATCACAGTGTCAGCAGCTTTTAATCATATTAGCAGTGGTATTAGTGAAGGTCTCAATGCAATCTGCATCATCCGCCGTAAAGAAATCATTATGAATGTGTAGTTTATTCTTTAAAGGAAAGATGGAGCAACAGAAGGGATCAGTCCGCAGCAACTTAGAGTCCCGTGTCATTTCATCACAAAGTCAATAGCTCTCTTCATCCGAGGGTGAGAATGCTGCAAAAACAAACTGCTTTCTGTTCTGCAGCGACGCCTGAAAGAGCTTGCGTAGGAGTAATCCCAAATCCAGGGGCAATCCATTAAGAACTCAGCACCACCGACCCTGAGAATCAACCGATAAGCACATTCTCCCCCCCTCCNCCATCCCCCCCCCCTCCCCCCCCGTCTTTTTTTTTTTTTTTTAAACTAATCCTCTTAAAGATTGTGCTAAGTAATGAAAGGACGGGATGAAAGAGGCCTTTTTCATTACTACCACATAAACCGCTTGTGTAAATGTTTCATTAACACACTGCTTGACCAGTTTTTGGTGCTCCCCGCCCCCACCGCCCCTATGGTTCTGCAGCAGCCTGAGAGGCGAAATGTGTGATTTACACATGTTTAAGAGAAACATTCCCACACTTGAATGCCGCACTATTCTTTAGAGAAGGAGAGACCAAAAAAAAACAAACAC